>JAVSCE010014496.1:0-192067 GCA_032199065.1 Smutsia gigantea | reverse complement strand
GTTTCTATAAAAACACAAAGAAAAAACACAGAAATGAAAGAAAATTTAAATATTTGCCTACATGTAAATAGAATATGGTAGAAGGGATAATATAGGAGGTGACTTCTTGAATATTTCTTGTTTTGTAGATTTTGCTTTTAAGTTAGTTAAATGGTTTATGTATTTATAATTACTAAATTAAAACAGTCCAAAACCATAAAAATAAAATAAAACTAAATATGTATCTGTTATTATATCCACACAGAGTAGGTGTGATATAATGAGTCATAAGAATTACATATTCAGTCATTCAGATGACCAAATATATATTTTCCAGGTACACTTGGGCTTCAGAGTTCCTGAAAATGCTTCAGAGACTTAAAGGTGAAATGGGTGCCTTGTCATGTAAATGAGTCTTTTGGACCCCACCCAAAGGTGGAGGCTGGAGGTTGAGTCAGCCAATGGCCAATTATTTAGTCAATCGTGACTATGCAATAAAACCCACACAAAAACCCATGAGAAGAGCCTATCTCCATCTTATATCTTGCTTCTCTATCAGAGAGAGCTTCTACGTGTCATCTAGCCAGGCCCTAAGCTCCTTGAAGACGAAGCTCCTTTATTTGGGACCTTGCCCTATGTATCTCTTCATCTGGCTGTTAACTTGTATCCTTTATTAAACTAGTAAACATAAGTGTTCTCCTGAGTTCTGTGAGCCACTTTAGCAAAGTAATGGAACCTACGGGGGAGGTCGTGGGAACCTCCAACTAATAGCCGGTAGGCAAGCACAGGGAACTGCTTGGGGCTTGCGACTGACATCTGGTGTGCAGGGTTGGAGGGCAGTCTTATAGGATGGAGCCCTTAACCTGGAGAATATGGTGCTTGTCTCCAGGCAGATAGTGTCAGAATAGTTATCAGAAGGACACACTCACACACACACACACTGGAATTGGGTCTGGGAACCCAAAAGGATTTGTACTACTACTGGTTTGTGTATATTATTGTTGTGTATGAAGAAGAAAAAAAAACAGTCTGACTATTCTAGTGATTTTAAAGGATGGCAATTTGAGTGTATATCCATACTGGGATATAGCAAAGGGAAGTAAAAACAACAGTGAATTTTAAAAATATGAAGAAAACTTAAATTCAGTTATATTGAGATAAAGTGAACAGTTACATGAAATTATGAATTTATCATTTTGGTGCTGTTAAGAAAAGGGTTTTTAGACTGGGGAAAGAAAACATAATTGTAAAATCAAAGTTGATAAAAACCTTAATTACAAGTATTAGTGTGAATTCATTATGTATTTTACCTTTAAATGCAATGGTAATCTAAATATAAATAAAGGCAAAAATAATGATCAACCAACCATGAAATAAGAACCTCAAATACTCAAATTATGGGCTTAAAATGCATTTCCATCAAAAAGAAATGGAGTTATTTGAAAATGTATAATACAGCAAGAAAGCTGTAACAAAAAAACCTACTAAAGGTATATAAAATGGGCTAGAGATCCAATCTGAAAAGCGGATGATAGGAATAAGAATTCTACAAAATCTTTCAGCCTGAAGAGAAGGAGAAATAGCATATGGATGTCAGAATTATGCCACCTTGAATGAATTGATCTGTCATTAATCATCAACAGTTGATAACTTCACCAAGAAAGGTGCCCAGCCATCATGTCCCTCCTGTTGGAAACAAAATACCATCTACTGAAGGTAACTTGCCAAGAAAATAATAACAAAATGTGATCAAATCTTTAATTGAAGTACAAGTATAATTTACAGGAAAAAAGAGAAGACCAATCATTGTTATTTTAATTGTGTGATAATGATATATTGACATATATATATATTATTTTTCATAAATTTTCCTTCTGTAGGGATTCTAAATTTTCATTTTCCCAACAATTATTTAAGCCAAAATGATGAAAAATAATCTTCTGTTTTTCTCCCAATGCCATTATTAATGAGTTACAAAGTAGTATATTATTATTCAGGAAAAACTGGGTTAGTTATCATTTTTTTCTGTTTTTAATTTCTGGTAACCAAAAAGTGGGATAAGAATCCTACATCGTCTGATTTCTAATGCATTTACATGGCACAATTATTTTCTTTTTCTGCTTAAATTGGAAATATTTGATTTGTTTAAAAAATCATAGTTGATAGACTTACATCATTATTATAAATAAATGTACAGACATCATAGTAATCACTGGCTGTTTATATCCTCTGCAACACACACACACAAATACACATACACACACCTCCCACTAAGCTAATGAGATCACTGTACTTAAAAATTTTGAGCACATCCCTCTTTCCAATATAGATTCTGGCTCTTCCACGTGTTAGAGTGCTCAGTAATTCCAAATGAGATATCATTTTCTTGAATTATTCCCTTTATATTAATTAAAGAAAAATAAAATTCTCTTGAAAGTCCTCAGTTGATATTATAACTTTTTTCTCCTGTTCATTACATTTAAATGCTTTTTCTCTAGATATGAGGAAATGTATCATGGATGATTTTACTGTCTACCCATTGTGCATGACCTAACCTGTTCTCCCTGTGTATAATCTCAGGGGTCACACTGTATCAGAATTACCAAGGGACTGAAAGTCTGCAAGGACTTTTCTGGTGAGAAAATAAATTTAAATTGAAAAAAACCTGAAAAACAAACAAACAAAAAGACATCTCTGTGTATTCCTCACAAATATCCCCCTGATATGAGCAACCGGGATCTATTGGTTAACCATTTTTTACCCATGACGTGTAGGTAACAGCAGTTCCACAATGATCAAGAGCCTCAAATTATCCTTTTTTTATCATCTGTAATTACCTCAATTATAATAAAGGCTATGGACAACTGGAGATGTATAATTACAACTTGTACTTAAAAATGGAGTTCCAATACTTAAAGATCAGTTTTTAACGGGAACTACTCTGAAATAAACTGCCACAAGTGGATTTATGCTAAATTATCCACAAAACTACCAGATGGTTAAAGATGTTTCAATTTTATTTTACAGAATATCAAGTGTAAAACTCCAAATGGCACAAATTTAGAAGGAAACAAAATACATGTTCAAGACTTTCAAAGTAATGCTCAGTTTTACAGTACTTTGAAATTGATCTTATTTAGCTGTATAAACTTTATGTGAAAAAAATTTCATCAGTGTCATGAATAGTTCATATTCATGATGTTGAATTCCCAACCAGTTGTTCTACCAACAATCTATTGAATTTAACTAAATTTTCCAATAGGCCTATTTGGAATTCTATACCTTCAATTTGCAGGGTGCATTTGCTTCAGAAATACTTCCATTCTCTTGATCTAGTAAAAAAAAAACCCAGACATGGACTATAGTAACTTAATTTAAAAGCAAAAGATACAATATGGTTTTGTCATTCCAAAGTGAATAAATCAATTAGGATTTGTAGTTCCTAGATGCTGACATATTTCCAAGGGACTCAAATAGTGGATTTCAGACATACAAAGTACCTGCACTCTTTCACTTAGGCATCTATCAAATGTCTGTGTTTTAGGCAGAAATGACTGTGACTGGTCCATGGTGAATCACTTTTACTAGATGTTTTAGTTGGAGACTTTTTGGGTAAAGTATCTTCTCCTCTAGCAGACCCATTTGATAAAAAGCCAGTTAGGGTCAATCATATTCGTAACTTGATTGGTTGCAGCTGATACGCAAAAAGCTGCAAAGGAAAAATGATGTCAATAAAAGTACAGAATCCAAGAGTTTGCCATGTTACACCTAGGTTTCCAATAAAATATCTATATGTATTTTTCATTCTATGCATCCAATCTTCCCCACCCCTACACCACCCCACTACTCATTACTGGATTCCAATAAATTTACCTCTTGTTTCTGCTTTATCCATTTACATGAGTTATTCCTAACATCATGATTCCTCAGCTTTCTCTCTTTTGAGTTTGGTTTACTGTTTAACCATAGCTTAACTGATTTTGGCTTAGACATCAAGAACTTGTTTTTAATTTCTCCTCCATTTCTAATAAGTATTATCTTCACAAACTTCCTGCATAGTATAGGTAAAACTAACCACATATGCTTAGACTCAGCTACATTCAGTGCTGTAATATGTGGGGAAAAAATGTCACTTACATGTCAGGGAATAATGTTTTTCCTCAGTTTTAAACCACAGAACTAGTTAAGAAGGCATTGTGTTTCTCCGATTATACTTGTGGCAATGTTTTGCTTCTGTTTGGGATTTTAGCACTGATGAAAAAAGTTAAAGGCTTCCTTTGGTAAGCATTTATTTAGGAAGTTACAATGTGTTAAGAAGTCACTCCTGGATATTACTATGTACATGCTTCTGGAATTTAGTTAAGTCCTTGAGTATATAAATTGAGAGAAAATCTTCCTACTACCTTTTCAAATGGGATTTTCGTAGTACTATAAATATATTCACTATGACAGAAATAACATGTTTTAGGTGGTATCTCCTCTAGGACATTGCCCAGTTTCATTTCCCATTCTGGGTGTTAAAATCTTAACAAAAATGATGAATTAGGTTCTATTTGCTACAGAATTTAATGTGGTTCTGGCTTCTACATAGATAATAAATGCTCAATAAATATTTGTAAGATAGCTAAATTAAGGGCTTTGTAATGAAAAGAAATAACTACAAAAACAATATTATAAAATGTGAATCACTGAGATAGATGACACAAAAAGTAATTATACATAAGTTATATATAACTTCATTTTTACTGCCAAGTCTGCTCTACAGGGACTTAGCAAAAGTCATTTTAAAATGAAATGTACTGATTAGGTATGTGTGTTTTTCTCCTTTATACTCATTTTGTACAGTATTGACCAACTTCTTTCTCTTAATATTCTTGTACAGTAGCCATCACAATCAGAATGGCCATTTTAATTTAATATCAGGGTTTTAGACCTTAGTCTCTGAATTTTTTGAGTCCCTGCTTGCTCAAGCAGTGAATTTTTACTAATACTTTCATACTAGTATATAAGAAACTACATTCTATAAAATGCATAGTTCTTATATTTTGTGGAAATTACTTTTCCTGTGTGCTTCTCAGGAACTCTTTCTCCTTCATTTCTAATTTTCTTCAGCATTCTCAAACTTTTCTGAGTTAGAGAATAATTTAATTCTTTCTTTGGTTCAAAAAGACATATTTCTTGGATGAGCATGACCTGATTTAAATTTGATTTTTAATAATAAACACTTATCTTCAGCTCAGACATCACTTCTTCCTCCTAAATCCCAACAAATGATTCACAGCCCATGGCTCACAATTTTAATCTTTAAACCATGTCACAGTCATTTTTCAAACTACAATACTACTTCAACTTTGTGTGCATGTGTGTGCCTAATTAGTTATGTAAACAGGTATATACAAATCCAGTTGGTTTTATATATATAGATATAGATACATAGATATAGATATAGATAGATACACACACATATATAGTTACTAAGTAGAAATAGAAGCATGCCTACATGCAACTGATTATTCATTCTTGATCATATATTTATTGCAGTCTGCTGAGGTTGCGTCTGTAGCTGCTAAGATTTGGGTTTTAATAGCAAGTGTACTGACATTTGAAGCTTTTTGATAGTGTTCCCCAGCCTCTTTGCCTTAAATCTTTATCATCCATAAAAAGACTTTCACTGAGAAAGAATGGTGGGAATAAGGGACTGCATCCAGGAACCTGTGACATACTCCCTGATTGAATCCTCTGGCAAGAATGGCTTTGCTTCAGTTTTGAACTTGTCGAGCCTTCCTTGAAGAAAGAACTAAAGAAGCAGAGGACATAGTTTTTCATCACCATGCTTTCCTCAAGCAATTCTTGAAGCCAGAGGCACAGTCCCACAGACCTCTCATATTTTGAAATGAGTTGTTTCAGGTAGGCTTTTCAATTTTATTTGATGTTACATCACACATTGCTACTTTCCTTTAGTTGCAGTATTTTCCCAAACTTCCAACTCTTCTGAAAACTACTGATCCAAACTGAGTGACATGAGCAATTTTCCATCAAACATTCTGTTTGTTCTACAGAAAGGATGGAAAGTTAATAATTGTTTGAAATTGTATTATCTGACCTTGTAGAAGTCAATGTTATCCTTATAATAAATGCTGCCTTTCCAGAGAGTGACTGCTGCTTTGAATATCTTGTATTCTATCCACCTGTGTGACCTAGGGATAGTTGTTAAATAATTCTGAATTTCAATTTCCCCCTCTGGAAAATGGGCTGACAGATCGATTTCAATTAGTGTAAGTATATACATAATGCACTTGAGGGTATTCCTTTGATAGACCATTGAATAGGGAATGCACAGGTAGGCCAGCATGAGAACTCTTGCTGAATTCCTGGCTTACCTACTGAATTCCAGGCAGAGAGGCGGGTGTGGGAATGGGAAATATAGAACATACAATGCTTCTTCCTGTCTTTCTCCTGTTCTCTTGGTGCTTTTGTGTGTTGTTTGCGTTATATTCGTCATGTTACTGAGCATGTTTTGTTGACTATTCCAGTTTTCTGGAATAACACTATGTTAATTCATTTCTATTACCTTACCCAGATAACCTCTATTCTCTGGTCTAAAACATTTTCCTATGACTGTCCCTTTAGTTTATTTTCCTCAAGTGGCAGCAAAAAAAAACCCTATCCCATAAAGATGTCATCTGTACCCCTTTATTATATCATAGATAAGAAGGACAAAGAAAGATAGTTCAGATACAGAAAGACTGAAATACAACTTTTTGGGTGAGAAAAATAATTGAAAAGGGGGAAAACCTAGTCAGGATAACAATAAACCAGAAAATATCTTACAAGAGAGAAAAAGAGAATATAAAAAACAAAAGGTGAAAAAAAACTGAAATATTTGCAGTAAAGATATTATGAGTTAAAACTAAAATCTAAGAATTACAGAGAAGGACAAACTAAAACATGATTTTAACTTATAAATATAGTAACTAATTATTCTAAGTAAACATATGACATGGTGTCATTTGGAGACTGGGAAGTAGAAGTTACAAAAGGTCATTTCTTGGCAGGCATGGTTAGTGTTTAATTTGGCATTTAATTTAAAAAGTAGAAAATTTACCATATATTAAATGAAGGGAATGGAAATTTAAAAATCATTTGCTAGATCAAGAATAAAATAGAGAAAAGAGAATAGTAACAATAAGGAAATCTTATTAAATCAAAAATATACAGTAAACACTAGGCAGGAAGTAACTGGGTTGGATGGAACAGCTTAATTATATCCACAAATAAGTTTTGGTTTTGATTATATAACAATCAAAAACCAAAGAAAATAAAATCAAGATAGATGCTGTTTAAAAAAATATATCTTTAAAAAGATGGTGAAACTATCTAAACAGATAAAAAGAAAGTGATTTTTATTTTGAAATGGAAAAATCAAAAGATACCATACTGCTACTTGAAAAGACAATTGATAGTTTGAACTATTAGTATAATGAAAAAAAATAGAGACAGAGACATTCACACATATAGACATTCATATGAACTTTTAAGTACCAATGCATATAAATGAATGGATGAAATAAAATTTATACTGATATATCCTAAATTGCTTGTAGAAATACAAGAAGGAGGAAATAGATTAAAGATGGTGGCATGAGAGGTGAACAGAGGCTTCCTCCTAAAACTGCATATAATATGAAAATATAATTAATACAACTAATCCTGAAAGAGCAACAGGAAAGAGGGCTGTGCCAGACTGCATACACCTGGAGAAAAGAATAGACCTCACAGAACAGGGTAACTGACCAAAGCCATGGCCCAGCAGGACCCAAGCCCTTCCTCCACCCAAGCTCACCAGCGGGAGAAAGAGACACTCAGCGGGGAGGGAATGGAGGTCTGGGACTGCTGAACACCTAGCTCTGAAGATCTGCTCTGGGAGCAAAAACTACATTGCATGATGCTCTGGTGATTGGAGGGTTGGAAAGCTAAGACAGGCAGAATACCTGGAGAGACTGAGACTCCAGCTGCATGTGAAAAATAAGGATCCATATCTGACTGCTCTGGGACAAAAGAAAGGTGGGCAGTCTGAGAGACTTCCTAACAGTGAGAGGGCCTCTAAAGGGGCAAGGATTGCACAGAGCTTACTGCTCAGGAGAAAGGACAGGTAGACAAAACTGTCCTGGTGCACTCTTCCCAGCAGGTTGGGAACTTTCACGATCTTCAGTTGCTCCAGCCCCCTGGCTGGCTATGCAGCTCCAAGGATCCCCTCGGTGATACACAGCCTGCTGCTCCTTCTTCCCAGCCAACCCACACCTGGCTCGCATACCGGCAAACCCTACCTGACATCAGGCTAGCCATAGGGAAGCCCGGCCTACAACAGCTACAAACACAAAGCATAGAGGCTTATACCTGTGTGCTCGGCCCACTGGTTCTTGCAGTGGAGACAGGCATACCAACCAGGAAGCAGGAAACAGCTCTATCCTCCCCCCAAGCACCAATAAAGCTCCCCTGAAACCCCCGACATTTTTCCAGGGGCTGAGCAGCTCCAGAGAGTAGAGCTTCTGAGCACTAGAGGGTGCCACATACAAATATGAAATGTCAAAGGAACCTGGTTCAAAGCAAAATCATACATACACCAGATGAAACCCATCTCATGACTCTTCCTGAAAGAGATTCAAAATAAAAATCATAAACATGCTCATGGAGGTACAGAAAAATACTCAAGAACTCAGGAATGAATTCCAGTCAGAGATCCAATCATTACAGAACACAGTATCAAGAAATGAAACATACAATGGAAGGTTTTAAAAACAGATTAGATATAGTGGAAGAGATGATAAATGAAATAGAAACTAGAGAAGAGAAATACAAAGAAGCTGAGGCAGAGAAAGAAAAAAGGATCTCTAGGAATGAAAGAATATTGAGAGAACTGTGTGAACAACCCAATAGAAAAATATTTGCATTATAGGGGTACCAGAAGAAGAAGAGAGAGAAAAAGGAATAGAAAATGTCCTTGAGGAGGTAATTGCTGAAAACTTCCCCAATCTGGGGAAGGAGAGAGTCTCTGAGGCCAGGGAGATGCACAGATCGCCCAATACAAGGGACCCAAGGAAGACAACACCAAGACATATAATTAAAAAGATCAAGGATAAGGACAGACTATTAAAAGCAGCCAGAGAGAGAAATAAGATCACATACAAAGGAAATAAAACATAAGACTATCATCAGACTTCTCAGCAGAAACCTTACAGGCCAGAAGGGAGTGGCATGATATATTTAATGCAATGAAGCAGAAGGGCCTTGAACCAAGAATACTTTATCCAGCAATATTATCTTTTAAATTTGAAGGAGGGATTAAACAATTTCCAGATAAGCAAAAGCTGAGAGAATTTATCACCCAGAAATCATGTCTACAGTGTATTTTGGAGTGACTGCTACAGATGTAAGGGTTCCTAAGGCTAAATATTTGTCACCAGAGGAAATAAAAGCACAGTAAATAAAGTAGAACCGTTAATTATTAAGCAAATGCAAAATTAAATCAACCAACCCCAAAGTCAGTCAAGTGAGAGACAAAAAGTACAGAATATGATACCTAATGTATAAAGAATGGAGGAGGAAGAAAAAGGAGGAGAAAAAAGAACCTTTAGATTGTGTTTGTAATAGCATATTAAGTGACTTAAGTTAGACTCTTAGATAGTAAGGAAGTTGATTTTGAACCTTTGGTAACCACGAATCTAAAGCCTGCAATGGCCATAAGTACATACCAATCAATAATCACCCTAAATGTAAATGGTCTGAATGCACCAATAAAAAGACATAGAGTCACTGAATGAATAAAAAAACAAGACCCATCTATATGCTGTCTACAAGAGACTCACTTTACACCCAAAGACATACACAGACTAAAAGTAAAGGGATGGAAAAAGATATTTCATGCAACTAATAGGAAGAAAAAAGCAGGAGTTGAAGTACTTGTATCAGACAAAATACACTTCAAAACAAAGAAAGTCACAACAGACATGGATGGACATTACATAATGATAAGACATGGATGGACATTACATAATGATAAAGGGGTCAATCCAACAAGAAGATATAACCATTATTATTATCTATGCAACCAACACAGGAGCACCTACATATGTGAAACAAATACGGCAGAATTAAAGGAGGAAATAGAAAGCAATGCATTCATTCTAGGAGTCTCCAACAGTCCACTCACTCCAAAGGACAGATTAAGCAAACAGAAAATAAGTAAGGAAACAGAGGCACTAAACAACACATTCAAACAGATGGACCTAACGGACATCTACAGAACACTACAGCCAAAAGCAGCAGAATGCACATGTTTCTCAAGTGCACATGGAACATTTTCAAGAATAGATCATATACTAGGCCACAAAAAGAGCCTCAATAAACTCAAAAAGATTGAAATTGTACCAGTCAGTTTCTCAGACCACAAAGGTATGAAACTAGAAATAAATTACTCAAAGAAAATGAAAAATCCCACAAACACATGGAGGCTTCACAACATGTTCCTAACTAACCAATGAATCAATGACCAAATAAAAACAGAAATCAAGCAATATATGGAGACAAATGACAATAATAATTCAACACTGCAAAATCTGTGGGATGCAGTGAAGGCCGTACTAAGAGAAAAGTATATTGCAATACAGGCCTACCTCAGGAAAGAAGAACAATCCCATATGAACAGCCTAAACTCACAATTAAAAAAACTAGAAAAAGAAGAACAAATGACGCCCAAAGTCAATAGAAAGAGGGACATAATAATGATTAGAGGAGAAATAAATAAAATTGAGAAGAATAAAACTAGAAAGTATCAATGAAAGCAGGAGCTGCTTCTTTGAGAAAATAAACGAAATAGATAAACACCTAGCCAGACTTATCAAGAAAAAAAGGGAGTCTACGCACATAAACAGAATCAGAAATGAAAAAGAAAAAATCACTATGGACTCCACAGATATACAAAAAATTATTAGAGAACACTATGAAAAATTATATGCTAACAAACTGGATAACATAGAAGAAATGGACAACTTTCTAGAAAAATGCAACCTTCCAAGGCTGACCCAGGAAAAGACAGTAAATAAATTGATTTAGTAATCAAAAAACTACCTAAAAACAAAACTCCTGGACCAGATGGCTTCACCACTGAATTTTATCAAGCATTCAGTGAAAGCCTAATACCCATCCTCTTTACAGTTTTCCAAAAAGTAGAAGAAGAGCGATACTTCCAAACTCATTCTATGAAGCCAGCATCACTCTACTACCCAAACCAGGGAAAGACACCACGAAAAAAGAAAATTACAGACCAACATCCTTGATGAACATAGATGCAAAAATACTGAACAAAATATTAGCAAGCTGAATTCAAAAATACGTCAAAAAGATCATCCACCATGATCAAGTAGGATTTATTCCAGGGATGCAAGGATGGTACAACATTCGAAAATCCATCAACATCACCCACCACATCATCATCTCCATAGATGCCAAAAAAGCATTTGACAAAATTCAACATCCATTCATGATTAAAACTCTCAACAAAATGGGTATGGAGGGCAAGTACCTCAACATAATAAAGGCCATATATGACAAACCCACAGCCAACATCATACTTAACAGTGAGAAGCTGAAAGCCTTTCCTTTCAGATCGGGAACAAGACAAGGATGCCCACTCTCTTCACTTTTATTCAACATAGGAGGTTCTCACCGCAGCAATTAGACAACACAAAAAAAATAAAGGGCATCCATATTGGTAAGGAAGAAGTTAAACTGTCACTGTTTGCAGATGATATGATATTGTACATAAAAAAACTCTAAAGAATCCACTCCAGAACTACTACATCTAATATCTGAGTTCAGCAAAATTGCAGGATACAAAATTAATACACAAAAATCTGTTGCATTCCTATACAGTAATGATGAACTAGCAGAAAGAGAAATCAGGAAAACAATTCCATTCATAATTGCATCAAAAAAATAAAATATCTAGGAATAAACCTAACCAAGGAAATGAAAACCTGTACTTTGAAAACTACAAGCACTCATGAGAGAAATTAAAGAAGATATCAATAAATATAAATACATCCCATGCTCATGGATAGGGAGAATTAATATTGTTAAAATGGCCATCCTGCCTAAAGCAATCTACAGATTCCATGTAATTCCTATCAAATTACCAACAGCATTCTTCAATGAACAAGAGAAAATTGTTCTAAAATTCATATGGAACCACAAAAGAACCCGAAAAGCCAAAGCAATCCTGAGAAGGAAGAATAAAGCTAGAGGGATTGTACTTCCCAAGTTCAAGCTCTACTACAAAGCCACAGTAATCAAGATAATTTGGTACTGGCACAAGAACAGACCCATAGACCAATGGAACAGACTAGAGAGCCGAGATATACACCCAACAATATATGGCCAATTAATATACAATAATGGAGCTTTAGACATACAATGGGGAAATGACAGCCTCTTCAACAACTGGTGTTGGCAAAACTGGACAGCTACATGTAAGAGAATGAAACTGGATTATTGTTTAATCCCATACACAAAAGTATACTTGAAATGAATCAAAGACCTGAATGTAAGTCATGAAACCATAAACTCTTAGAAGACAACATAGGCAAAAATCTCCTGAATATAAACATGAGCAACTTCTTCCGGAACGCATCTCCTCCCTCGAGCAAGTGAAAAAATACAAAAATTAACCCATGGGACTACTTCAAACTAAAAAGCTTCTGTACCGCAAAGGACACCATCAATAGAACAACAAGGCATCCTACAATGTGGGAGAATATATTTATAAACTACATATCTAACAAGGGGTTAACATCGAAAATATATAACTCCTCAACCCCCAAAAAGCAAATAACCCGATTAAAAAATGGGCAGAGGATATGAAGAGGCAATTCTCCAAAGAAGAACTTCAGATGGCCAACAGACACATGAAAAGATGCTCCACATCACTAATCATCAGGGAAATGCAAATTAAAACCACAATGAGATATCACCTCACACCAGTAAGGATAGCCAGCATTGAAAAGATTAAGTACAACAAATGCTTGCGAGGATGCAGAGAAAGGGGAACCCTCCTACACTGCTGGTGGGAATGTAAGCTAGTTCAACCATTGTAGAAAGGAATATGGAGGTTCCTCAAAAAAACTAAAAATATAAGTACCATTTGACCTGGGAATCACACTCCTTGGAATTTATCCAAAGTATACAAGTTCTCAGATTCAAAAAGACATATGCACTCCTATGTTTATTACAGCACTATTTACGATAGCCAAGATATGGAAGCAACCTAAGTGTCCATCAGTAGATGAATAGATAAAGAAGAGTTGGTACATATACACAATCGAATACTATTCAGCCATAAGAAAGAAACAAATCCTACCATATTCCACAACATGGATGGAGCTGGAGGATATTATTCTCAGTGAAATAAATCAGGTGGGAAAGACAAGTGCCAAATTATTTCCCTCATTTGTGGAGTATAACAATGAAGGAAAACTGAAGAGACAAAACAGCAGCAGACTCAGAGACTCCAAGAAGGGACTTGTGGTTACCAAAGGGGAGGGGTGTGGGAGGGCAGGTGGGGAGGGAGGGAGAAGGGGATTGAGGGGTATTATGCTTAGTACACATGGTGTGGGAGTCATGGGGAAGACCGCATAGCACAGAGAAGGCAAATAGTGAATCTGTGGCATCTTACTACACTGATGGACAGCAATGGGGTATGGGTGGGGACTTGATAATATGGTTAAATGTAGTAACCACATTGTTTTTCATGTGAAACCTTCATAAGAATGTATATCAATAATATCTTAATAAAAACATACACGAAGGAAGATAATAGGGAGCATCAGTTTTGCTCTACACACAACTCTTTTCTTATTTTTACAATGAGCATTCAGGTGTATGTTACTGTTCACATTTTAAAAAGTTAATTTAAAGCAAAGAGATATTTAGGACATTTACTATTGTTGGAATTTATTGATTAGGTTATATTCTTATCTAATGCATATCTACATGACTAATTATATCATTGAGTTTGCTTTGATATTAAAATGATATGCAAAACATGAGAGAAATCCACTCTTATATCCATTGTGTCCTTGGTATTTGATAGTTTTGAGGAATAACCTGTCATGATGTATTTAAACACCTCTGAGTCACACATGCAGGTACCTATAAAGGTAGAGGAATTCATCTCAATGGTCCCAGATGATATAAAGGAAGGTGTAAACTCTTGGAGAAGTGGCTCCTTGAATGTGCTGGAGGTATTTTTGCAATATTTCTTTTGCACTGAGAAGGGCAGAATATATAGTTTTACCACAGTCCTGAGTAAAGATCCATCTGGATTAAAAGGAAACTATAGTACACAAAACCAGAATACATTTGAAACATAAGTGAAATATTTCAACCATGAGTGAAAACACTTTAAATAGAAAAAAAATAATGCAGAATAAAAAGATATATCAAAGTTTGGATGATAGAACCTTATTTACAAATGCAAAAAAGTTTCCGTTCATATGTTTACTAAATTGAAACATGATATATTACTCAGATAATGTAGGACCAGTTATGATTTTATTTAGAATAATTATTATATTATTTATAAACCTTGTGTTTTCCAAAAAGAGTTAAAGCATTATGGAAAATGCATACACTACATTGAGATAAATAATAGTTGAACAAATAGGGACCAATGAAAGCAGACATAAACAGAGAAAAGATAGAAGTGTTAATACATAGCCAATATATTGCGGCAAAATAGCTCAGCCAAATCAATTACATAACTGCAGCTTCCCAAAGCTTCCCCCAAAAATAAAAGAAAATATTACCATTGGGTACATGAATTACATTTTCCATAAGTAAAAAAAATCCATCAAATATTTATCTTAAGACCATGAATAGCCTAAACACTGAGACCTTATGTCTCACCAGAATGTATAAAAATTTGTACTCACAGCTGCATCTTTAGACAAGATCATATAATTAGTAACTAATCCATGTACTTCTTTTAGTAAATATAACAAGGATTTTTATATTTTTGTCTAAAATCCTGCAGTAGAGAATAATGCCATAAAGTCAAAACATATTCTAGAAAAAAATTATTTTTATGGTTGGAATAGGAGAGATGGAAGGTGCCCACTTACATTGTTTAAGTGTGTAAGTCCAGTGGTTTCACTTCATCCTTATCTAGATATACTTCTATAAACATTTTTATGAGTCGAACGTGTTCCTTAAAATTCGTATGTTGAAGTCCCAACCCTCAGTATCTCAGAATGTGAACTTATTTTGGAATAGGCTCATTGCAGATATAATTAGTCCAGTTAAGATAATGCATTGGGTTGAACCCTAATCCACTGTGGCATCCTAAATAGGTTAAATTTGCACATAGGGACAGATAAACATAGAGGAGAGAGACTATGAGAAAACACAGGGAAACCATGCAATGGTGGATGTAGCTAGGGTGACTTCAACAAGCCAAGAGACCAACCTGTTAACATTTTGATCTTGTGCTTCCAGTTTTCAGAACTATGAGATAATGTATTTCTATTGTGTTAAGTCACCTAGTTTGTAGTTGTTATAGCAGCCTAGAAAACCATTACCAACATTATTTCTCTCTATCATACTTTTGATAAATAGTGTGTTTCTATGTTTTTGAGGATATAAGCTTTGAGAAATGCTTGGAGATGAGTGTTCTGTGTTATAAGATAATTGCAAACTTAGTGTTTTGTTTTAGCTTTCTGCAATCCACTAATATGCTTCACAAGGGCAAACGTTTTCATCTTTTTATTCACTGATCTAATCCAAGCAACCTGAAAGTTATGTTTGGCATATGGTCAGCACTCAATAAATATTTGTTGCATGAATGATTGAATTCTCTTATGAGGGATGAAGGGTCTAACTATTACTTCTCCTGAATAGATTGATACTCAACCATAGCACAGAAGTGGACCAAGGGAATGCTTAACAGCAGATCCAAAAGATTTCCTCAGCAAATAATTATGGATCAGCTACATAAGGAAAAATACTAAATTGATCCTCTATTCCCATACTAAAAGAGAATACCAGATGCTGTTTTCAAACTTATGGTCCCAAATATCCATCACTGAACCCTGATGTAAGAAGGGATGTTGTGAAATAAAAGTCATAATGAAAGGTAAACCTGGAAAATTTCTTCAGGTACCATTTTCTAATCATCTAGACGAATTTACACAGAATTTTTACTCATCTGTTTTTCAAGAAGGTATTAAAAAAGGTCTGATAAATCATCAAGAGGAACTTAAATATCAACTGTTGCTACCTCATTCCAAAAGAAAAGCATGGATGCCCCCCACTTTGGCACAAATGTGAGTGGAAAGCAGAAAATCAATCCACACATTTGGTTTTCACAGTTGCATGATTGTAATAGAATGGGGGAAATAAGAGTATATATGGTACCTGACTTAACAATGGTTCAACTTAATGATTTTTCAACTTTACCATGATGCAGAAGTGATACACATTTAGTAGAAACTGTATTTTGAAGTTTGAATTTGGATCTTTTCCCAGGCTAGTGGTATGCAGTACAGTCCTTTCTCATGACACTAGACAGGACAGTATGCACAGCCCCCAGTCAGCCTCACCATGATAAAGGTCAACAACGGATACACTGACAATCATCTGTGCCTACACAGTAATTCTGTTTTTCACTTTCAATACAATATTCAGTAAATTACATGAGGTAGTCAACACTTTATTATAAAACAGGCTTTGTGTGAGAAGATTTTGCCCAATTATAAGCTAATATGAGTGGCCTGATCATGCTTAAGATATGCTAGGCTACTACGGTACAATGTTTAGTAGGTTAGGTGTATTAAAATCATTTTCAAATTATGATCGTTTCAACTCACAAAGGGTTTGTTGGGACGTAACTCCGTAAGTCCAAGAAGATCAATAGTTAACTGGATCTGCCAATGTGGGCTAGAAAATCAGCTTGAAATCATGGTGCGTGCTGATAGCTTTGACTGACTCTGCCAAACTTAAGATCATGAGAAGAAAACTTCTCACTTATTATCATCTAATTTTCTGATTTGTTAATGGGCTATTCCTGATAACTCTGATCCCTGGTTTTACATTAAGGATATTTCTATAAGGAATCTATACTGAATTTATACAGCTTAATGCCTGTTCCTGGAGACAAAGATCAAAGAAAGATCAATAAATACTGAAAGCAGTATTGTTATTTTTAATGCGATTCTTAGTCCATAATAAAAATAAAATTAAAGTGGCTCAAGGTGTATCAGACATGCTTAAATTTCATCTGCTCAATTAAAATAGTATAGTGATGATGACATTAGATTCTGAGTAAAGGTTCCTAATGCTTTTAAACAGTGTGTAGAGCAAGTAGCTTACTGACAATGAAAGTCATCAAACCATGAAGTTTCTGTATAACTTGAAAAGTATTTTCAATTTGTATAGGACAATAGTCTTTAAATAGATATTTTTCATATGAAAACATTATGAAAAGTACCCAAACATAGATGAAAGGTCATTATCAAGACTGTAGGAATTATTAAATATTCAGACAAATAAAAGATACACATAATTGTTTATGGGTTATGGATGAAAATAAGAATAAAGGTGTTAGTGGGAATTACAAGTAAGCATATGATTTAAAATCAGGCAGATCTGAGTTCAAATATTGGCTCTATTACAAGTGGTGTAAATCGGTCATATTATTTCACTTCATGGAATTCCATTTTTTTATTTAGACAATGAAGGTAAATAATGCTTATAGAATTTCTGTGAGAATTATACAATGTTTGGAATCTTAAGATCTGGCTCTCCAGTAAATAGGGGCTCTTCATACAAACATTAATGTTAATTTTCATAGCCTCAGCCTCAGAGCTGGAGTTACTAATCTAAGTGGGTCTTCAGCTTGGAGTAAGACCCTTAAAACTGGATATGGGTTCAAGCCAGATGAGCCATTCTATGGAAAAATACAAAGTGGTAACAGCAGAGGTGGATTGAGTAATATCCCAGTTTTAAGGAAAAAACACGTATTTAAAATGAATAAAAATTACCAGATATGAATTTTAAAGGCAGTTTTGTTTTAACTGTTTTCCTAATACATACAATATATGTAGATTGAGGTAGACTGGTTAGATAATCTAAATGAAAGAAAATTGAAAGATCTAAAGAGAAATGACAAATAGAAACATGAAGACAGATTTTAGAGACAAAATAATAGGAAGGCTATGGCTCAAGAATAAAGACCTATCCACTGTGGCTTGTGCCGAATATTCAGCAAATGGGGAATATCCCAAGATGGAATATTAGGACCCATAGTTAATGTAGGAAGAAAAGCATAAATGTTTTGTATGGATAGAGAAGGATAATTTGTTGGGTTTGTTTTTTGAGTTCCATTAGTCATAGTACAGTATTCAGCCGCAGGAGAACTTCCATGCTGTAAAATACTGCAATCCGTAGGAAGCGTGAATCCCACTCTTAACATTCTGTGCATTGTTGGGCCCAAAATTTTGGATATGAGGGAAGGAACTTCAATTTGACTATATGCTTAAAGACCAAACCATAATTTCCACTGTACTTCTGACTCTAAAATTTCCACTATTCCTTCTATCAATATACAGAAAGAGAAGACATTAAAACATTCAATTTGTGGCAATATTTTTCGAGTTCTGATTCACAGCACAGTCATCTCCCACCTGGAAGGATGGAGGATCTTTCCAGAAGATATATTACCACACTGAATTGGGTACACTTCCTGAAATTATTTTGATGTTCTCTGGCCAGTGAGTGATCTCATGAAATGTCCTATGGAACATGCAGGAAAGTTTAGTATTTCTGATCGAAGGAAATAGACATAATCTGCTGCAGCTCTTCAGTATCTTCTGTCTTCTTTTACCTTGAATGCTATTACTAGTCATTAGCAATCATCTAGAAAATATGAGGTTAAGATTACACTAGAACCATAAAGTGAGCTGGCAAGTTTTTCCTCTTTTGTGCACTAAAATAATTTTATAGGAATGGAATTATCTTTTTCTTGATCATGTCATAAAATTGAGTGTATGAATTTTTCAGTGAATACCATTTGAGCTGCTGATTTAATTTGGTTAACATTGATAAGGAAATTTATATATATATATATATATTAAGAAAGTTTTAGAATTGTATACATTGCTGGAAATTACCCATTTATCTATTTTCAATTTACTTATAAGAGATATTTCTACTTAATATCTATTTAATCTTAAACCCTGTCTATTTCATATTCCTAACATTACTTATTTCAGATATACCTTATTGTTTAATTTGTCTTGAGGTTTTAAAAATATTGTTAATTTTTTCAAAGAACCAAATTTGTTTTCTCCTTCTCTCTCTCCCTCTTTCTCCTCCTCCTCCCTTTCTTTTTATCTTGGTATTATTTTTCTATTTCACTCATTTCTTCTCTAATAACTTCTTTCTCTATTTTCAAAAGGTTAATTTGTTGCTTTTTTTCTAACTTCCAGAGCTTTTCCCTTCAATATTTTCTCATTTTCTAAATTTTACATTTAAGGATAAAAATTATTTCCATCTACTTCTTTATTTACATCACAGTAGTTTTCAGATGTAGGTATCTTATTGTTATTCATTCAAAATATACCAAATGATATAGTATTATTTACCTGTTTATCATTTAAATGAAATTATTTTCTTAATTTTTTTTTTAGCAATACAATTTACTGTCATAAATGCCAGGTATTCCCTGAAATAGCATGCATGCCTCTGATAATAGTGTTAAATATTTCGAAAATGTCCTGTCGTTGTCTGAGGTCTCACAAAGAGCTTTATGGTGGTATATAGTAGATGATTTCTTTATATATATTATAAGAAATAGTTATATAATTAAAAAAGAAAACAACAGCAGGGTAATACAGGACAGGCAAGGCCTTGGGGGTCGGAAGATACCATTTATTAACTCTGTGCCTGGATATATTGTAACTACATATTTTCTCTCATTATTTTCTTATGAGAAATTTGCTTGTGATAATATATCTTGGGTTTTAGGAGAATATTAAATTTAATAATTTATGTAACTCTTTTCCAGCTATAAAGCACTGTGTCTCTCAATATAACAAAATGACATGTTCCAGAAAGATGAGAGCTTGAAGTGTCAGTAAATAGAATAGTTTGGTGATTAATATTGATCATTTGGTATCATGGAAAAAAATAGAAAACTGAGTCCCCTGTCATTTCTTGTATATAATGTGGCTCAGAAAGTATTGACTGACACATAAAGGAAATGCTACAGAGCACAGGTCTTTACAAGAGGGAGTTGTCAAAAACTGAAGGGTTTCAAGTGTGATCCTATTTGTAAGCTAACAAGTTGGCTTCCCAGTTTCTAAATTGTTAGCAGGAGACCCAAGACCCCTGGGTCAGAGACAAAGCATGCTATTGCTCACAGAAAGCAGCATGAATTTCATGTTCACACCACATACCCATTCCTCGCCCCGCCACCCCAATTCCCTTGGGACAATGTGGAGTACCTCAGGTGAAAGCTATACGCACAGAGGGTTTGGTTCACAGCTGTGAAACCCCAAATGTGGAAAACCCCTAATTTATAACAGGATTATGAGCAAACCTGTGCAACATTTCCCTGAAGAGAAGCATTATTTTCATTAGCCTGATCAGGAAACAGAAATTTGCCCTCTGCTCCAAGAAGAGATACTCTACTTATATCCCAAGGTTATTTGCTATACAAGCATCCTTGAAATAAATAGTCTGGAACAGAGGCCAAGATTTTCAGAAATGTAATCAATCCATCGAGAATTGTCTGTCAACAAGAGTATTCAGTAGACATGTGTACCTGTTAATAACAAATTTTTATTTGTTCATTTGGTCTTTTTTACTGCAAATCCTATCTCTACTTTTCCTGGAAAGCATGATAATTAATACAGATTCTGTAAGGAAGATTTTGGGAACTAAGACTTTGACACTTATTTCTGTTTGCTAATAAGTAACAATCTTGTATATGATTGTAAATGACTACAGAGCCAATAAATAAACATGATTCCTGACAAAGGATGACATTTATTTGTGATTCTAAATGAAATCATATTCAACATTTCTCCCATCCTACCTTTTCATCTTGAAATAAGATTGCATCATCTATGACATTTCACCTCTCAGAGATGGAATAAAAATAATCAAAATGAATGTCTTCTACTTATAAAATCTAATAGCAAGTACAAGAAAATATGAATCACACAATTTTAAAACAGAGTCAATGGCTTAAGAAGCACATTTTGGACTTGGTACACGAGTGATTAATCCATGTGAAAATATAAATCACTGAAAAAAAGGCACATCACGTGTCAGTATAATATTACTAGTTTCCCATTTCAAGAATGATCCCAGTATAGGAATTTTTCTCGCATTTTCCTCAGTCAAGGCAATTGAGAGAACTCTATTTGGTCTCTTTGCACTTTCTCTTTTATGTAAAAGAAATTCATTTGCACCATTTTTGTAGAGTAATCCCACTGATTCTCAAGCTGACTTCTTTCTCTTAATATGCTCTTAGAACTTCATTATTTTGCTTTCAAGGCCACTATCTGGTGATGCTCTATATATTGTGTTATGCCTGACTTCCAGCTTTGTTTCCATTTGAAGAAAGAGAACCAGGAAAAGTTACCTGAAGAAAGAATCTCTGATATACTTGCAGGATGCCCTTCTGGGTATGCATCTAAGCTCGACCTTGTATGATTTCAGGGCCTTAGTCTGAAAAGAAACCCAGGTTGATAGCAAATGTGAACTTGAATGGGTTATAGACTTAAGGTATTAGAAAAAGGGATTCATTTTGAATTAACAACCTCTAAATGAACTGACTCCCATGGCATATATGTCACTCAAGATTTGAAACTGCAATTTGAATGACAATATTGATGGCTGAGAGCTTTGAGAGATGTATCATGGCATAATCTGAATACAGATTTACATAATCTCAAGAACTTCAATTCCGATGTGAAAAATTTTAAAACAATCTGCTTAAAGCTCAGTCAAGAACACTATAAATGATCTTGGTAGTGATTCATGCAAAACAGAACTGGGACATTTACTTGACAGACATATGAGGCAACAAAGTGTTCAGAAACAAAGTTCAGTAATTGAAACTTACAGGTCATTATTGAGAGCATAATATGATAATAAAATAAAATGATAATTTTTGATAAATCTCCAGTGTTAATCAACTCAGGAAAAAATATTGCTCTCAGTTCCCAGTATTCCAGAGATTACACTTAGATTTAACCTCTTGAGAAAAATAAGGAAGTTACACAGAGGCAGTTTCCAACTAAAAATTATGAAGCCTATTCTAATGGTGAAAAGTCTAAACATTATAATGGTGAAATGGGTTACTTACTTAGAAATTACCATGAGCAACATCATTTGATGTATGGTAAATTATTGCTCACCAGTGTCTCATGACCCTTCAGAAGTGGCCTGTGGGAATTCCAACACTGATATTCTTTAATTCTGTGACAGTTGAAAGGTAGATTTTTTTATGTCCTTGTTACTGTATTTTTTTCATTTTGACTATAAAGCAATATTTTTCAAAACAAAGCAGAAAATGATGATAACTGGTAAAAGGAAGGTATTAACATAAAAGTGTGTTTCAAGGAGAGATTATTAACTCACTTTTTCACACTTGGATTAATATTTTTGAATGACACTAACATTACATTTAAATAATCAAATTTCAATTTAAAAAAAAGACACTGAGAAAATGAAACTCGGGGAGGATAAAATATTTTAACACTGATTTTTGCATTTTGGTGGGTAATATTATTTAGGACTAATAATCTTACAAGAAGTCTGAATTTGGATAAGCAAAAAGGAATATAATGCCCCTTGAATATAAGGTGTGTTCTCAAAGAGTGATGTCTGATGCCACATATCCTCTGGTGGCAGGAATGCTCCCACGTCTCCCATAGAGGTCAGTTTCCTGCTTGGCTCTGCATGGCTGCTTTTCCTCATGCACAGTGCCTGGTCCTATAAATGCTGTTAGATAAGTGCTACCTTGTCCAAGGCCTCATAGTTACTACTTGCTATTTATCAAGAATGAGGGAATGAACACTGAAAAGAATAGCAGGAAGCAAAATCAACATAGTTTCTCCTTCACAGTACTAGATTGACACATCAGACATATTTTAACTGATGGCTGTGTAAGTTATCTATGGCCACATAAGTTATCTATGGTCACATAAAAACATTATCTTATAATTAAACTGTGTAAGACAGCGAACATTTAGTAACTCACAGTTTCTGAGGGAATCCAGGTATCATTCCAGCCAGTTGGTTCCCTCTGGCTCAAGATCCCTCATGGTTTTAGAGTTATACTGTGGGCAGGAGCTGTGAACATATCTAAAAACTGATCTGGTGGGGGATCTTTTGCACCTAAGCTTACCCTCATGATTGTTGGTTGGCTTCAGTCCCTTGTTACCTAGGCATCGGCACAGGGCTGTTCCATGACATGGCACCTAGCTACCGCACATCATGATAATTGGCTTCTACAAGAGTAAACAATCCAAGAGAAAATAACAGGGATAAACCGAGGTGAAACCATAGATTTTTTTTATAGCCTAATCTCAGAGGGGACACAATATCACTTTTGTTATATTTTATTAGTTATGAGTCAGTAGGTCCAGGACACACTCAGAAAGAGGGGAGTAGACAAGGCTATGAATATCAGGAGGTCTAGAGTCTATTTACCACAGTGGCCTTCTAATTTTTAATCTCTGAATTCCTACTCAAAGTATTCAGAGTTTGCATTACAGGAATATACAACTCTCAGGGCATCTGTTTTATTAGCAACAAGAGAATTGGTATTTACAAGTTCTTTCTCAGATATCATGGCCTTACCCATTATTGGTATTCATACAAACTAATGGGTTCAAATATCTCTTATTAAGGATGCCCTGTGTCGCCATTCTCTGATATTATTCAATAGAAAACTAAAATGGGCATTTGATAAACAAACATTTATTTTTGTTTTTTAAGAAAATATACTCAATTATTTTCACCATTTTCTTGAGTTTCTATCTCTGTTTTTCCATTCTCTATTTCCTAGTTTTCTATTTTCTATTCTCACACAACTGAAAACCCAGTTACATCTTATTTTCATTTGTAACTCTTCTCCCCTGTTCTGAGGAATGGGGGAATTTAAAATTCAGCAGAGGATAGCCCTTCACTTCTTGGTTTTGCAGCTAGTTTCATTCTGTTTCCTGCTACTGACAACCTTGTAGCCTATGGCCAGTATATGCTACTTTGTTACTGAGTCCAAGCTCATACCACTTGCCAAATGACAGACCAATAAATCAAGAGACAAGGTGTTGGGCCAAGGAAAGTGACTTTATTTGGAAAGCCTGCAGACTAAGATGACCACCTAATGTTCTAAAGCACCTTCTTAACTTAGGGCTGATTTCAAGCTTCTTTCATCATAGAAAAGTGGGGAGGGTGGGTGCAGGAAGAGGTTGAGGTCAGGAGGTGATGGTCAACCTCATATATTTTGGCATCAGCAAGGGCGGAGGAGGGTTATGAAACTCCTTGTCCTTGGTTAGTTGACTCAATCATTTCGCTGACATGGGTCTGGCCATGATGTCCCTATATATAAATCCTTGACAAACCAGTCATCATTTCTGTATACATTTCCAGATTTCCTTAGGAAGGTGAAGTTCTAGTCAGGAGCGGATTGCATCTATCTTAAGCCATGTGCAAGATTCCTTTGATAATTAAAAAGCCTAGTGCAGGACTGCAGGGCCCAGCAGAAGTTTTTTCTATCTGTTACAACTTGACTTGAGATGTTTTTTGTATCTCAAGTATTTTTGCTAGAATTTCTTACCTGTTATTAATTGTCCAATTATGATACACCTTTACCTGGCTAGTTGAATTATTTTATTTTGCTTTAAAGACAGATATGTTTTATGTTTTATACATGCACCTTAGCATATAGAATATTGCTGTGTGTATAAAAATATTGCTATTAACAATATCAGTAAATATTGTCATAGTTTGTAAAGCTTTAACACTTCAATATCCAATAATTATAATAACAGAGAGTTACATATGATTTTATGATTGAGTAATTTTACACTTGAGGTTAAATCATGTCTGTGTTATATAATTATTTAATGGTAGAATCAGTACTTAAATCCAAATTTTGTCTACTGCATACCTTAAGGTCTGTATAAGTAAGTGGCTACATTGCATAAGCTTAGAATAAGGAAAATTGTAAAACAGTTATACAAATAAAGAGGACTTGTAAAAGTTTCTTCTTTAAATAAACCAGGAACACCTAGGAGGAAACTTGTTTCAGAAAAAATTTGGGTTAAATAGGGTGTACAAATGATATGCCCTTGCATTAGTTTGGCAACTGTATGTCTTACATTCTTGTACTGTCAAACTGAGGCCCATGGTATTGCTGGATACTTTGCTGATTTTTGGAATGCTGGATCCCTCTAAGTATTTGTAGCACTGCTTCTTATCACTCTGTGCCAGGAATCTTAGCATGACATCCACTAATGATATGGCTAGAAAAAACAAAAGCTAAGGCAGGAGTCCCAGGATAAACATTAAGGAAATGCCCTGTCCTGGTGAGCAGTAGACAGTCTAAACTGCTCTAATCAGTTCAATAAAGTAGGTATTAGAATGCGGCATTTAAGCAGTAAGAGAATTTTCTTAAATGGTGTATATACACTTCTCAAATGGAACTTCATGGATGCAGGAAGATGATTTTGATTTACTTGATTTAGAAAAGAAAAACATCTGCACCACTATTTTCATTTAATAGTTTTATCTGGGAAACTTCTTACAGACAACATAACATTGCCAAAATGTCGAAGCACTAATTTTATTTCTTTGATAACATTACATTAATGGAATCACTGTTATGGAACATTGCAGAGATTAAAGTGATCCCTTTTTTATTTAATATCCTCTTTCTCTCTCCTGTATGTTATTATTTTCAATAATAAAATATTGAACTAGACAGAATTTCTTTACAAAAAAAGAATGAAACAATTCAACCCAAGTTATTCCTATAAAGGAATGAGAAAGAATGTCAATTTTTTTTCAAGATCCACTCTTTGCCAAGATCCCTACATGTTGTTCTATTTTCTCTTGACAATAGCTTTCCCAAGTAGATATTATTTTACAGGTAAGTAATGTTAGGGGTGTTGAAATAATTTATTTATAACAAATAAATAGAACCAGAAGCCCACTCTCTTCCCTGAGTTCTTCCGTAGAGTTTATAGGACAATACTACAAAGAGGTAGTGGTGGTAGCCATGAAGGGGTGTCCGTTGCTTACATTTTATGGGAGTTTGCCTTGTTCCTGGTGAAAGATTCATTTTCAAGTTATGGATTTCTCTATGAACTATGCCATGCAAAATAACATTAATTATAATTATTAAGCATAATATTGAAAACAGAAATTTTGAGTTTAAATTTGAAACTAATATTATTTATTGCCTTAAAATTGACCTAGATGGCTACTAATGGTTGGTTATGGCTCATGAGATAATATCAGATGAGTATAGAATAGTTACCTATTACTTATATTTAAATGATATATTGAGTTCATACATTTATTCATCTTATAGAAGATATTTTGTTCAATCTGCCTTGGTCTCAAATGGCTCTTCTCTTCTATACACATACTTCCTCTACTCTTCCTTGGTACCTCTTAGTAATCTATCAGGTCCCAGCATTATCAACTCTGAAACCCTTCATTCTCTCTGCTCCTTTAGCATCCTGTTTACATGAATAC
This sequence comes from Smutsia gigantea, assembly GCA_032199065.1. NCBI lineage: Eukaryota > Metazoa > Chordata > Mammalia > Pholidota > Manidae > Smutsia > Smutsia gigantea. The sequence continues at coordinate 165,259 of JAVSCE010014496.1, read as the reverse complement.
TTCCATCTGTCACTCATCAATAGCATAATTATTTTCTTACCTCCCACCACACACACACACAGACAATAAGTCCCACATTTTTTTCAACACCAGTGTTGTCTGTTTCTCTATATTTATGGAAGTAATCCAATCCTGGTTTTAGGCTAAACAACTTCTGCTCTATATACCATCTTCTCTACTTCTTTATGCATTAATCACTGATTTCTATGAATTCCATTATCATCCTGACTGTCTTCTAGATTACCAAAACTGAAAACAGTTAAACTTTACTTGATTCCAATGCATCTCACTATGATCCCCACTGTCCTTTCTCTCCTTTAATTCCAAGTTTATTGAAAGAGTGGCAAGTGCTCACCACACATTCCTTCCTCAGATCACATCAATTTGACAATTGCTTTCACCACTTCTAGAAACGGTTGTATCCTACGTCACCAATAGCTTCCTCATTGCTTACTTAATGCCAACTTTTATTCCTCATATTAATTCAAGTTTTTGCAAGCATATGACATGCTTATTTCTTTATTATTCTTTATCCTTGTTTTTTATGACTTCATACCACACTTGGGCTTTTTCTTCTACTATAGTATTCTTTCTCAGTGGTCCTGTTTTCATAGATTATGATCTACCTTATTTGTCACAGTTTGACTTCAAATACTAGAACACCTCATATTCAGTTTAAGGAGCTAACAGTTGTGGACTTCCATTTCTTCCTTTCCAGTCTTTGTGCTTTTATTTATTTTTATTTCTATATATGTTATATGACCACAGTACATTGTTATTTCTTTTAATTTAGACATTTTTATAGTTATAAAATAAGAAAGTGTGTATTCTGTGTTTATCCACTTAAAAAAATTTTTTTATCATTGTCAGGGCTATTACTTTAGCATAGTTCAAATTTCCATCTGGTGTCATATTCCTTCCTGAAGATTTTTATGTCTTTTTTTTTTTTTTAGTGTAGTTCAGGTCTCCTGATAATGAGTTCTCTTGGCTTTCTAAATTTTATTTTGTCAGAAAATGTCTTTATTTAGCATTCTTTTAAAAAAACACCATTTTAAGGCATTTTTGACATAATAACTACATATATTTAAAGTTTAAAATTATATAATTTTTGATGTAATTATTGCTATTGAAACTATTATCACAAAAAAGCATATTCATCACCCCTATTTGATTAGGCAACCACTTCTGCTTTCAGTGGTTTTCAATGTTGAAAGCCTGACTTATCAATTTATTCATTTACACATTATACTGCTAATAGTGTTTTATCTAAACAATATCTGCCTAACATAAACTCACAAAGATTTGTTTTATAAAAAATATATATAATATATATATTATATTTATATTTATTTTAATAAGCTTAGGCTTTGCACTTACATCCATGATCAATTTTGTTAATTTTTATGTGGCGTAGTCTCTTGCTCAAAGTTTTCAGTTTGACATACTGATAGCCAGTTTTTCCATCACCATTTTTTGAAAGGATTATCCTTTTTCCATTGAATTAGTTTGGCACATTTGTTGAAAATCAGTTGTCCAAAAATGTGGAGGGCTTATTTCTGAGTTCTCAATTCTGTTTCCTTGTTCTGTTTGCTTATCTTTATAACAATGCCATATTTTTCAGTAAGTCTAAAGGTTAGAGAATGTTAGTCCTTCAACTTTTTTTTATTTCTCGAGTAAAACAATTTTTCAAAATTGTTTTGGTTTTTATAGGTCCTTCATATACCATATGGATTTTAAAATTAATTTATCAGTTTATATAAAATATAAAAGTAAAACTGTGTATGGGATTGGGTTGAATCTGTAGGTTGATTGGGGAGAACTGACATTCTAACAATATTAAGTCTCCTCAGTATATTTCTCCACTTTTTCCTTTATCAATAATGTGTGATTTTCACTATACAATTTTTCTCCATATTTTTCCAGAATTTTTCCCAATAATTCAATTATTTTTGTTTTAAATTGTTTCTTTTTGAAATTTTAATATGTGTTTTCTTGCTGGTATTTATAATGTAGCTATATTTTATTTGACATTTTATTAAGCAATCTTGCTACATTTACTTACTACTTCTAGCATCTTTTTTGGTAAATACCATTGCATTTCCTACAACAGTGCTTATGTTACCTGTGAGCAAAGACAATTTTGCCACTTCAATTCTATTGTGGTTGCCTTTTATTTTTTTTTTTTTCACAGCTTATTGCACTGGCTGAACTCTCCAGTATAATATTGATTAGAATAAGAGAGACATCCTTCCTTGTCTTATCTCTCAGCATAGGAAAAAAATGCCTTCTCTTTCACCATTAAATATGTTATCTGTAGCTTTTTATTATTTTAGATGCCTATTGTCAGGCTAAATTTCTATTCCTCATTTGCTGAGAGGTTTTTCTTTTTTCTTAAGAGTAGATATTGGATTATTTTACATGATTTCCTGTATCTATTTAAGTAACAATATTGGTTTGCAATAAGCTTTGTGAAATGGTGAATTGCATTGATCAATTTTCAAGGATTATATCCAACTTGTATTCTTCTGATAAACTGTATTTGGTTATGAAGTATTATCCTGTTTTATGTGTTACTGGATTTGCTTAGCTAAGTTTTCAGAAATAATTTTCATCTTTGTTTTTATGAGAGATATTGGTGGAAGTACTGAGCACATTTAGCTTTAGAAAACTGACTAAAACAAATGCCAGAGAGTCACTGAATACATTAACTGTTGAAATTATGCAGCTAATAAAAATATGAGGGAAAGTAGAAAAACATGTACTGTTTGGTGGATCTATAATAGTTAAAATCAAAGGATATGGCTTCATGTTGAAAAATCAAGCAATATAATTATCAGCATATTAAACATAGTAGAGGTGTATTATGATAGATAATGTAGTTAAATATTCGTCTACTCATACATGGAAACTAATATAGAGAGTTTAATTAAATAAAAACATAATTATTAATAAAGTGAACTACTAAAAACATGTCACAAAATAAAAGTTAAAAATATAAAAACAAAAAAAGGATAAAAATTTAAAAGAAACTAAAATTAAAAAAATATTGGTATATCAATAAATTTAAATGTGCTTATTTTACCTATTAAATTTTAGTGCAAATTGAGTAACAAGACAAATCTCAAATTTTTGAGCTAAATAAGCGATGTATCTAAGACAAAATGATTCAGAAAATTTGAAAATTGAAGCAGGAGCAATGATATAAGTGTGGGCAAAATTTTATAGGAAAAACTGAAGTTTAAAAAAAAAGGACTATCAATTCTCATATCAATCATGTGGATGCAAACCGCAAAGCCTAAATTAAGACAAAGAGGACTTTAACACTGACATTTTGGAGCAAACATGCAAAAAATGGACTACTATGAATTTCTAAAAAGGAAGAAGGGAGCCTTTAGGGCAACGTTTTTGAAATACTTCCAAGACATAATTTTAAATGCAAAACATGTTGAAGAACAGTATGAGTAGCAGGCTATCTTTGGTAAAAGCCAACTCACTGCCACACTTTTATTCTGTGGTGAATGTGAAGTTTGTTTTGTAAAGGTTAGCATATTGAGATTTAGGCTTACACTTGATTCTTTTCTAAGAATAGGATTGTAAAAATGCATATCACTTCATTTCAACTGAGGCATGACTTGGAAAACTCATCTGTATATAATGTATGACATATTTTAAATACATCAAAATTTGAACTGAGTTTCAATGTATGAGAATCAGAAATTTCCTCAACAGATATCCAGAATACTGTGTTTTTATATTTAAAAAAAAATTCATTTTGCTTTGAAATTCCCATTAGACTGTTATAAAAGCCAATATTCTTTTAAATTTAGCAATTTATAAAGCCATGACAATTGCTTTCACTTACTGGTTCTAGTCTAGCAATTAAGTACACAAAGTGTATTAAGTCTTTGTTCCACATCATTAACTTTTAGTTCAATACAATATCATATATACTGAAGAATTATATATATTTGGTTATGTGTATTTAAAAAAAGTTATTTTTCAATGTATTTAAAATAACACTAAAGCAAAAATATGTTTGGTGTTTTTACTTGGTTAGATGTTTAGCAGCAGGTACATTTCCTCAAGTAATTATTTATTCACTATATTGTACTTGTTACCATTTGATTATTCAATGTATATTATTTATGCTACTGTAGCCAGAAACAGAAGATATTAAGAGGCTTATTTGTAATATTTAATAAGGGAGGTCAAAATGGCTATCAAATCCAAAAATGGTTCAGGATTTTTAATATTTGGCCTACATCCTTTATTTGGGTACATTGCTTTCTTTAGTTGAACTTACATAAGGATAAAAATTGATAGGGTGAACTTTCTCTAATTTTACTTCATTTAGAATTTGCATGAATGTGACTAAATAAAAAATTATTTGTAAATCCTATTTACCACACTTTAGCCCCACCCCCACCCCCCGCCCCCTACCCCACAGAAACACCAGTTTGGAGACATTGAAGTCATTTAAGACGCTGTGTAATTTGGGTCTAACTACAACTGAATACCCTTAAAGAAAGCAGTAAAATATCTTGAAAAAATTTATATGTGTCACATGAAGTCCTGCAGAGCACACTCAACCTTTCTTCCCACCCTGCTTTTTTTCTGAATTCTAGTTTGTTGAATTCAAAGTAATTTTTTCCTGCTTTCCACCCTCCAGCCCTCCTCCACTTCCTTCCTCCCTTTTCTTCCCTCCTGTTCAATGGCCCAGGCAATACACTGGAATGGAGTAGTGAACAAAACATAGATGGTCCTCATGCTCATGATTCCCTTTTATTGTGTTCAGATGTAGGAACTGATCTGTATCAATGTATGCAGAAGTATGTATGTCTGTTTGCATGTGTTTTAGTTGTGCTTCTATGAAGAGAGAAACAGAGACCGAGATGGACTGAGACAAAGAGGAAGATTTGAGAATCAGAGATTATTACTTTGATATTCTTCTGGTATGCTGTGACACATAAGGTGAGATGCAATTTTACAAACCTCTTATCTCCAAATAAAAGTAAGCTACTTGCAGTAAAGTTAATATTTTGTTTCATTAAAGGAAGTGAATAGATGTGAGTCATTTAAAAAGCATGGTGCAACTGATTTCAGTCAAGTAGTTACAAAGTTTCTCCTTTACTTTTTGAGGACTGTAAGAATATGTTGAAGATGTAATCATATTCAAAGGATGCTTTTCAATATAAACTCTGATTCCATTAAATAGAATGAGAGTGAAAACAGAAAAATGTACAAGTGAAATACAGTATTTAAGAGCTAAAATGAAAAATTTACGAGTAGATATAATTTCATCAATCTAGAATTATAGCCTAAAACCAAAAAGAAAAATTTTTAACAGTTTGAATTATTCAGCATAGGTTAGGTCTTTTTTACCATATAATAAATAAATTCAGTATCTCAGTGGACTAAAAAAAAAAATCTAAATTTTTTTCTTGTTTTCACACTTCCACCAAGATAAGCTCAGCCTCTTCCTTCCTGAAGGACTAAGTCTCACGGTGTCTAAGACTCCATGCATCGTGATTTCTGAGGCAGGAAAATGGAATCATGGACACTCAACAGTGGCTGCTTACAGTTCTATCTGGGAAATAGAGTGGTCACTTCTGCTGACCTTTCATTTGTCAGAGCAAATCACATGTGTTCACACCAAACTTCAAAAGCAAAGTACAATCTGACCATGCAAAAGGAAGGTGGAGAGCCAGAAGTGTATGTGAAGAACAGAAACGATATCAATACAAGCCTTTGAGTATCAAAAATTCATTATATGAATTGAAAGCAGCTGATGTGAAAAATCCAGCTGATGATAGTTCAACAAGATAAGACATGGGCTGAAAAATGCCCATATATGCTGGCATAATTAATATATTATTTTTTGTCAGAAAGAAGAAAACATTATTGCCACAAAGTGGGATTTGTCTTATTTATACATTGGTAATATCTAGATTATGCTTAAAGTTGACATTATTTTAGTTAACTAATATTATTTTGGCTACCGTCTGTGGGAACCCATTGTTTCAGACTTGTTTGTATCTGTAAATCAAAGCTACTTCTAATTTATTACCTGTGTTCATTTTCTGTGGCTTTTTTGATGAATAACCACAAACTTGCTAGCTGAAAGGCCCAGAAATATATTCTCTCACAGTTCTGGGGCATCACTGAGCAAAATCAAGGTGTCAGCAGAGTTTGGGAACACTCGCAAGAGGCTGTAGGGGAGAATCCATTTCCTTGTCTTTTTTAGCATCTAAGCTACAATCCATGTATTTCTTGGCCTGTGGCCCCTTTCTCCATCTTCAAAGCCAGTGTGTATTAGTTTGCTAGGGCTGCCATAACAAAATAATATAGACTGGGTGGCTTAAACAACAAAAAATCATTTCCTTTCAACTCGGGACCAAGGTGTTGGCAGGTTCAGTTCCCTCTGAGGCGTCTCTCCTTGACTTGCATGTGGCTGCCTTGCTGTGTCCTCCCATGGCCGTCCCCCTGTGCATACCCATGCCTGGTGTCTGCCTCTTTTCCTCTGTCTTCATCTGTCCTCTCATAAGGACATCAGCCCTGTTGGATTCGGTCTCACTTTAATGACCCCACTGAGCTTCAATACCTTTTTAAAAGTCCTATTTCCAAATATAGTCACCCTCTGTGTTACTGGAGGTTAGAGCTTCAGCAGATGACTTGGGAGGCAGGGGACACAATTCAGCCCCGCAGTGAAACAGCATCTCTCTTACTTAGCAGCCCTCCTCTTCCACCACACTGCCTCTGCTCTTCTATGTTCTTTGTCAAGTCTTCCTCTATTGCTTCTCATAAGGATCTATGTGATTGCATCGAAGACCTGCCTGGGAAATCCAGGTGCCACAAGTTCCAAAATAACACAAGTAAAGCCAGTGAATCACCAAAGTAGTCATTAGCACACTCCAAAAAGAGTTTGTGAACCAAGAGCACTCAAACCAAAACATGGAAGGATGCTCAGGGGTGCATTGTCGTAAAGGGGCTTTTATGGTGAAGAGGCACGGACTGCCTATTCCTCACAGTGATTAGTCACAGTATTAGAATTTTCTTCAATGACAGGGAATTGGTTAGTGGTTCCCTTAAATCAGTTTTGAGAAACAGAGTTTAAGTTGTGCTAATGATTTCAAGAGGCATAAGCAAGAAATGACCCAGGTCAAGTTAATCTTGGAAAATAAGCTAAATTAAGCTTTGTTTGTATGACTAAACTAGTTGCATCATCTGCTCAGGGAATTTTCAAGATTGGTCTTCGTTTGTTTTTATTTTTAACACAGGCTAACTTCTACATCTCAAAATCATTAGTTTAGTAACATCTGCAAAATCCCTTTTTTCCATATAAAGTAAGATGGAAGGGTTCTAGAGATTGTCTTGTGGGCATCGTTGAAATGGTCATTCAGGCTGTTGCATTTCTGTTCCCCATTTTCCCAATCTTGAAGTTGTTTGGAGAACCATGTGTGGTTTAGGACTCACTGCACTTCCTAGTTTAATGAAACCATAGAATACAGAATTGTGAGGATAGATACTGTATTTCAAACATGTTGTATGAGAAGCATATAAACACACTGTTATTTTATCTGTTTCTAATACAGAAAAGTGAAATGTACTGCAGTACAATAATTTTCAAATAAGGAACAGATGAACTTTGGATGTCTCAAATGAATTAGGACAAATGGGAAGAAGTTAAAAGGAGGAAGATACCTCAACATTAAAAAGATTTAAGTTCATTTAACATTAAAAAGGTATGCTTCTTGAAGTTATATCTCTTGGTAACTGTGTTATCTCAAAGGAAAGTCTGACACACAAATATCAGGGATGATATCAAATGTGTTACTGATGTAGGAGCACACTTGACCCTAATGATTGCTAAGATTCATTCCAGTTCTAAGAGTCTATAAATAGTCTCATCCCAGATAATTAAAAATTATATATTTATTATATTAAAATATCTCAATCATTTTTCTCTTTGATTATTTCAGGTGCACGTTAAGCTAACACGTTCTCATACAACAGTGAGAAACAAAAGATTATATCTTTCTTATAAGCCATTCTTAATTATCTAATAAATAGATGTCTGTAGTACTTTGTTTGCACTATAGAAGAGGTAAAGGCTACAGCCTGGGTAATATCATAAAGCAATAACTCTATGCTGCAAAAATGGCTAAGATATGATTTCACTACAAAGAAAATTATGTCATGTCACCAATAAAAATATTCAAAGAGGTTTGAGTAAGATGACTCCTGGTTAAAATGTGAATACGACCTCTCTAACTCCACTTCTCCAAAACTATTTCTACTGGAGCGACCATAAACATGTGAGAAAGAAGGTAATGTCTGCATGAGAAATCAAGCAAAGAATTTTATTGTGCTCTGCAAATGAAATATGCTCTTGAAGGTTGAAAGGAGGAAGACAGCAGGTTTTATTTCTGGTGGAGGCCAAGATCTTTGTGGGAATTAAAAAGGAAGACACCCGTAGCAGAAATTCACAAATGTCATCAACTTCTGAGTCACAACATCCGAATACAAGGGCTTGCCAAGCAAGATGGGAAGAGCACGTGCAGGTGGGAAAGTCTTGTGGGCTCAGAGCAACTCACTGCTGTGTTCCTGATGGACTATGCTCCTCGGGGATGCCCTTGGTCACCATGGAGGCACTGCCACAGCTGGTTGCCAATGACAACAGCCATGTGATCTGAAAAAAGGGCCCTCCCAAAGTGATCTGATTTCAATATGTCTATAAAACAAGGCTTCATTCTGGCAAATCTATACCTTGCCTTTGCAATCCTCCAGCCATAATTCCCTTTCTTTCCCTACAATAGTCACTGACACTCCAACCCTGTAACGTCACTTTCCAATATTAGGCTAATTCAAAACTTCCTATGACTTTTATACATGTGTTTCTGTATTTTATTTAAATAATGGTTGACTAAGTTCAGCAAAGTATTAGCTACCTCTTCAAGCTTTGGATAATTTAAAAATGTGCTGTCACTTCTATAATTGTGTTTCTGGCCTTGAAAACTATTGAGATGTAATGGGGACATTAGGGAGCCCTTCCATCCTCCCTGAAGGCATAGACACATTACACAGGTTTTTTCAATTTTTCCCTAGTTTTGATACAATAATATAAAACCGCTTTGAAATGGTAGAAATGCATTCAGAAAATTATCTAGTGTTTCATTTAGTGCAGTCAATCATTTCATTTGTCAATTTCAGTTTTTACTCATCATATACACATTTTTTAAATATTTTATTATATTTTCATGAAATTATTGCATATCAACATTCATTTAAACATCAGAATGATGTGATGATCCATCATTTTATGGACTTTTTCTATCTCATCTCTGATACTCTCCACTCTCCTCCACTCAAGCCATTGAATTTTTGGTAAGTGGTGTCAAGACTTCTCTCTCTGTCTCTGTATCTTTCTCTCTCTTCCTACATATATATATATATATATATATATATATATATATATATGTACTTATATTTGCAATGATATATATATGGATATGGATTTTGAAAGTAAACGGTATCATCTGTGTTATCTTTTCTCATGTTATATTTCTTACTTAACAAAATATCTTGAAAATGCCTCTAAACCTACTATTGTGTATATGTATACCATATATACAATATGTATACACAATATATATACAGATAGATATAGATATACATAGATATGCTTATTTTTAACAGCTGCATATTATTCTCCATTAAAATGTACCATTGTTTAGTTAACCATTCCCTGTTGATAGATATTCCAGAAGTTCCCAGCTTTCTGCTGCTATAAAAGATACCAAAGTGATCACTGTATATGGTGATGCTTCCATCACTGGAGATTTTTGTATAAAGTGGGATTTTTGACAAAAGGATGTATACTTTAATTCAGGTTGCTGTTGTCTGATTGCTTTATAAAACTACCAGTGCACATTTGTAAGTAACAGTAATATATGTCACAGCCCTTATATTACTGTTATTATTTATTCAGTTTTCCTTGATAAGTAGTCTATTTCACTGTTTCTCTTAATTCAATTTTTTGACACTCTAAGACTCAGGGCCTTTTGGTCTATTGGCAGCTTAGGGATTCTCTTTGGATATCACTGTACATAAATTCAAATCCTTTGCCAATGTTTGTTTTTTTATCACATTGTATCTTTTTCTTAGTAGCAGGTGTTTGGACAATATAAACACTGAAATTTTATCTCTGTTGAACATTTGCTAATCACTTTGTTGTGAAGCTGTGTAATGGTATAATTTTAAATTAAAAAGTATAAAACTTTGTATAGCCAACTATTATACATTTTATTGCTTCTGAGTTTCTGTACTTATTTCCAAATCTCTCTCTCCCTAGTATATGCACTTATTCCACTAGCATTTATTCTTTATGTTTGATTGTTTTTCAAATATTTTACTTTTTATAAATTTGTATGTCATTTATTATATGCATTTATTTCACTAACATTTATTCTTTACTTTTGATTATTTTTCAAATATTTTACTTTTTATAAAATTTATATATGTCATTTATATATATATCATTTCATGCAATGATATGAATGAAAATTCCAAATATATTTTTCCAGATGCATATCAACATTCCAAATTGCATATTTTTCAGCAAGAGTACTATTCCCATAGAAATGAAATATCACCCTGTCAAATATTAAATTCCTATACATACTAGAATCTAATTTTGGACTCTTCATTCTCCTTCTGTAACCTATTTTCTATTACTATTAGAACAGATTATTTCCATTAAAATTGCTAAAAATTTAATATTTGATGATAAAAACCTTTTCTAACTCTTCTGCCTATTCAGTTTTTTTAAGAATCTTCATCATTTAAGTTTCATCAAATCTATTAAATTATTTTATCTAATTTTTAAAAAATAAATAAATTTCCAAGGATATGCACTCAAAATGTATGCATTTATGCTAACTTTACAAGAAGCCAATGAAAAGTTCTCCATGTTCTCCATGAAGAAAAACAAAACAATATATTCTACATCCTCTTTTTTATTTTTTTAAATATTGGGCTACTTTTTCATGAGTTCTTAGAGTGGATCAATAGAATTTTAACTATCATTTAGTAAGGACTTTTTATTTTTAATAAGATAATCCATTCTGGTATTTTTGCCATGCTCATCAATCTGCCATTCATTACATCAAGGGTTGTGACTTAGTTTTGCCCTTCTCCATTTTATGCTGCTTTTTCAATTTTCAAGGTTATTCAGAAGCCATCAGCTAGTTCTTCTAGTGGACACTTTCTGTTATAATATCTCAAGCTTACTTTTTTCTGGAGCAGAACGTACTTAGATACTTTTTATTACACTAGGATTGAAATCAGGACTATATGAGACAAAGACCAGTCAAAGAGTTTCACAAACCTATTCTCTTTCAATAGTAATTCATAGCAATATCCTGATATTTTCTTCACTGCTTCAGTCTTTTGTCACATGATGAAAAAACGTAATTGTTTTCTTAATTATTTGAATGTTCTTTAGGCTTAGAGCTGCCATTTAACAATGACCAAGACGATGATGGGAAAGGAGATAAAGAAGGTGACTTTCAGGTCTACAAATGAATCCCTTTAAGGAACATTATGTGGCAACTTCCAAAATTTGAGGGAATTTCAAACCGTCTTATTGCTTGTATTGTGCCATCAATTTGAAGTTCATGAGATGGAGATTTACAAGTTATTTTTGAGAGGCAAAGATGCATATTTTTCCATATCTACAAATGCTGAAAAAGAGCAAGCAATATTGGTCCCTAGTATCCCTCAGAACTGACATGGAAAGAACAGCGTGCTTGACATACCTGGTTCAGAAACAATCATCACTGAGGTAAACTAAAATGGACAATATACTTGACTTCAGAGAGTATATTGATATATTACAAGTAGCTAGACTGTGATCTAAAGGAAATTGTTTGCCTTAAAAAATCAGAAATATTCACCAACATAAAGGGCAGTTTGCTATTACAGATGTTGACACCAGCATTAAGTGTATTTCGTAGTTTCAACTACAAAAGGAAAATAAGTTTCTTTTTGTGGAAGGAGACTTACTAGCACTAATTTTATTAATACCATACAAGGTTGTCTAAAAAACCCAACCATTCATAACATTGTAGTGATATGGTGGTATTATAAGTTGGCAATGATTACTAAAGCTATGTCTTGAATTAAGAACTTAAAAGGAACCTCTATAGATCTCTGAGAGATGGTGTTTATGAGTTAAAGTGTATTTTAGCAATTCACTCTTCTAATAATTTCATGTGTTACTGATGCTAGGGAGAAAGGAGACTGCTGAGAGCAAAGCAGCAGCAGATAATTGTCAATAGCCATGATTTATTAGTCTCATTTGTTCTGGTGAAAAGGAAAAAAATGGTACATGGTGTCAGTTACAGACTTCTGGTCCCATGGATTTTCTGTACCAATTACCCTGCGGTTGTAAAGATGATATTTTACTGATGACAGATTAGGACACTGTGAACAAAAATTAAGTTAAGCAGCTGTATTAGCTAGAAAGCTCGTTCACAGATGTTTCCCTGTTCCCTGCATAACCACCCACACCATCATCACACCCCACCATCCGTCCTGAGAGAAGCACAGCACACACACATGCACACAAAGGAGGCTGCCAGAAGCTGTGAGGCCATCAGCTTTGTGACATCTGTTCATTCCTTTATGTGTAGAATATAATGTTTCTGACTGATGTAAAAAATGAAGATACAAACTAAAGTTAGTGGTTTCACTTTCTGTCAGGTCTCCACATATATATCACATTATATATTTTATTATGTGTTTTATTATCTTCATAAGACCAACCCTATGCTTACTTTTACTTATACTCTACTATTTCAAGATACCCTTATTTTTTTTCAGTTTCTCCATGTGGACTAAAATATAAAGAAAATATTTTTAAGGGAGTTTTCCAAACTTCTCATTATCACTTGGGATATTTTTAAATAATATATATGGTACAGTACTGGGTCTCCATGTCAAATGCATTGTCAATTTTCTTGATGACAAGACAGATTAACAAGATTTGTCCCAGGCAAAGTGCAGTGGGAGAAATGGCCCAGATCCCCCATTTTAGTTTGAAACCCAACACCCCCCACAACTCACTGTTAAACTACTTCTACATTCAGTACTCTTGTAACGTTTTCTCTCCACCCTCCCATAACAATTGCTCTAGCAGAACTGAGGTGAAAAGGAAGAGATCATTTAGAACATTTGCAGAAGAGCAGATTTTCACAGAACTCGGAACCCAGAGGTGCAGGTTAAAACACAGATAGAAAGTTGGACATGACCTGAAGAACTTTAATTATAAAAAAAAAATGTTTGCCTCTCTTCAATGAAATGGAATGAAGGATGATTTTCTAAACTATAGGAAAATATCAGAATAGAAAATTTAGACATTGATTTTCTCTTCCTTACATCTTACATTTAAACAGCCACAATCTCCTTATAGCACATATAGGTGGGCCCATTTTCTGTCCTTTTTTAATTAGTAGTTTCTGTAATTTGCCAAGTATAAAATATCTTAATTATCCTCATAATAACACCACAGTTCATATGCTGCATTAACTTTTTTGAATAAAATAAATAAGGTGGAAAATAACAAATATGTATTGACTTTAAGTCATGAACTACAAGTAAATGTCTCTATTCAGTCACAAAACTTACCTATCTTCACATTTCTCCTTGCAATTCCCTATGGTTATTTCAAGTATAATGTTTCTAACATGATTTCCACAGATCATGTTCCTCCATCTTTTTACCTATTACTTTTCAAACTCATTCAGCAGAGGTCAACATTATCTGTGTAATTTTTCTTTTCTTGCTATGTCCAAAACTGTTATGAGTATTTTGTAAAGGATCAGTTTCTTAGGCAGGCAGTTGCATCTACTCATTAGGATTAACACAACTACTTTAAAGAAGGTCAGCACAGGCTAAATAGACCCCATGAATGGACACCAAAGAAGGGAGGTGATTGAAAGACACGAGCCCACATGGCCCCAGCCAGGGGTCTCTCATTTAGATGTTATTCTTGGAAACCAAAAGTTTTGAATGTTTTGAAATATAATAGTGGATAATATTCCTCATACTTCAAATTCAGTACTGAATAATTCTGTCCAGTGCTAACCTGAGATTTGCACATTTTTTGAAGTTTAGAATTATTCCATAAAGTTTGTAAGTCTATTAATATGCATATCAATGGGAGATCAGTTTATAATATTACCAAGAAGAGCTGATGTTCTCTCCTTCAGGTCTTTTTGTACCTATAAATATTCCTGTAAATGTCCCCTTGAAAGTTCATTCAATGGGGGTGGTAGTAACTTGTTTACAAAAATCTTGCATTCATCTTGATAAACAGAATCTACAGATGAACCAAGTGGGGAATCAAATCCCCCAAGAAAGTATTAAATTACAGTGAAGAACTTATTACAGTGCATCCAATATCTATTTGAAGACTGTCATTTCTCTAAAGCATAGCCATAAACCAAATTAACTTGAACTGATGCATCAAATGAGAAGCTGTGTGTATGTATTTATGCCTAATAATGTCTTCAGCTCTGGGTGAAAACACCCACGTGGGCAAACTCATTTCCACCTCTGCCTCCTCATGTAAATTAATTATGTAATGAGGGTAAACCCTGCAAGCTGATCTGAGGACATTTATCTAAACAAAAACAGCATCTAATAAACTCCAACAGTGCTCTGATTTCCTGTTGTTTATGAGCCAGCATCAATGCTGCTACTCAGGTCTCTCAGTTTGTGCCATTTTTTAATTTTTATACAACTACTCTTTGATGTACTTGACAAAACTTGCAACTTACACTGTTTTGTTTTAAAACTGATCTTTTTATTGTTTGACTTGTAAAATTGATGCATTCTACTACAAAATTTGCAAAATTCAGGATATTATTGAGGGTAAAGTATAAAGCTCTTTCCTATCAATTGAAATTGAAGGTATTTCCTCTTATTATCATGATCTCTCTAATTGTTAGATAGACATAAGCAGTCAGGAGGAGAAGATAAGATTCAAGGAAAAAAAACACTCCCAGTTAGGTGGTCCCACTTGAAGACAACAAAGGTTTTGCAGGGAGATAACTTCCCTGTGTATGGGGACCAAGCCAAACCCATCCCAACCAGATCACAAGGCAGACGCAATCAAACAAAACTAAGAACCACCTGAAAAACCCCTCAACATAATCTCATTAAAATAAAATAGTGGTTTTGCTCCCCACCCCCACCTCATGGGCTTTTCTGAATGCATTTTGGGAAGAGACATGCACACCAAGAGGAATGGATGTATAACTAGAACTGTCAATCAAATGAGCTCACCCTGTCAATCAAAGAGGCAATCCCCCAGCTAGGACATGATAAATGGACTGCCTGCTAAAAGACTGAACATATGTCTATCTTGACTCTGGCCTGCTCCTCCCTTGGAGTGTATTCAAGGTTAACTTTCACTCTGCTTTGCTATTGTGTCTCTTGTGTTTCAGTGCTTTGTTACAGAGGGGACAAAAACCCAAGAGAATAAACTTGACCGATAACACAATTATGGACATTCCCTGTGATTTTTCTCTTTAGTACAGCTCTATTACTTCTTCTACCCTCTTCCTTTCTTTCACATTCTCTCTCTCGCTCTCTTCTCTTCCTCTTTTCATTTTTCCTCAATTTACATATCTTTCTCTCACAATCTGTTTATTTCTTGGATGTTTTAAAATTTTCTATCACAGACTCATTGTTTAGCATTCTCTCTCTCTCTTGACTCCACACACACACAGACACACACTCCATTATCTCTTATATTGAACTGTAATAGCCTTCATAAGAATCCTTAACATTTCTTATTTCTGTTATATCAATTTGTTTTTATTTTGGTATCATTAATGTACAATTACATGAGCAACGTTATGATTACTAGACTCCCCCTATTATCAAGTCCCCATCACATACTCCATTACAGTCACTCTCCATCAGCATAGTAAGATGCTATAGAATCACTACTTGTCTTCTCTGTGTAGCACAGACCTCTCCATGACCCCCACCCTACACCATGTGTGTTAATCCTAATGCCCCTTTCTCCCCCTTATCCCTCCCTTCCCACTCCTCCTCCCCTGTCCCTCTCCCTTTGGTAACTGTTAGTCCATTCTTGGGTTCTATGAGTCTGCTGTTGTTTTGTTCCTTCAATTTATTCTTTGTTCTTATACCCCACAGATGAGTGAAATCATTTGATACTTGTCTTTCTCTGCTTGGCTTATTTCACTGAGCATAATAACCTCTAGCTCCATCCATGTTGTTGCAAATTGTAGGATTTGTTTTCTTCTTATGGCTGAATAATATTCCATTGTGTATATGTACCACATCTTCTTTATTCATTCATCTACTGATGGACACTTATGTTGCTTCCATTTCTTGGCTATTGTAAATAATGCTACAATAAACATACGGGTGCATATGTTGCAAACTGGGCTGCTGCATTTTTAGGGCAAAATCCTAGGAGTGGAATTCCTGGGTCAAATGGTATTTCTATTTTGAGGTTTTTGAGGAACCTCCATACGGCTTTTACACAATGGTTGAACTAATTTACATTCCCACCACAGTGTAGGAGGGTTCCCCTTTCCCCACATCCCTGCCAACATTTGTTGTTGTTTGTCTTTTGGTTGGTGGCCATCCTTACTGGTGTGAGTTGATACCTCGTTGTGGCTTTAATTTGCATTTCTCTGATGATTAGTGATGTGGAGCATCTTTTCATGTGCCTGTTGGCCATCTGAATTTCTTCTTTGGAGAAGTGTCTGTTCAGCTCCTCTGCCCATTTTTTAATTGGCTTATTTGCTTTGTGTTTGTTGAGGTGCATGAGATCTTTATATAATTTGGATGTCAACCCTTTATTGGATATGTCATTTATGAATATATTCTTCCATACTGTAGGATGCCTTTGCTATACAGAAGTTTTTCAGCTTGATATAGACCCAATTGTTCATTTTTTGCTTTTATTTCCCTTGCCCTGAGAGATATGTTCATGAAGAAGTTGCTCATGTTTATGTACAAGAGGTTTTTGCCTATGTTTTTTTCTAAGAGTTTTATGGTTTTATAACTTACATTCAGGTCTTTGATCTATTTCCAATTTACTTTTGTGTATGGGGTTAGACAATGATCCAGTTTCATTCTCTTACATGTAGCTGTCCAGTTTTGCCAACACCAGCTGTTGAAGAGGCTGTCATTTACCCTTTGTATATCCATGGCTCTTTTATCATATATTAATTGACCATATATTTTGGGTTAATATCTGAACTCTCTATTCTGTTCCACTGGTCTGTGGGTCTGTTCTTGTGCTGGTATCAAATTGTCTTGATTACTGTGGCTTGAAGTTGGGAAGCGAGATCCCCCTGCTTTATTCTTCCTTCTCAGGGTTGCTTTGGCTATTCAGGGTCTTTTGTGGTTCCATATGAATTTTAGAACTATTTGCTTCAGTTCATTGAAGAATGCCGTTGGTATTTTGATAGGGATTGCTTTGAATCTGTAGATTGCTTTAGGCAGGATGGCCATTTTTACTATAATAATTCTCCCTGGCCAAGAGCATGGGATGAATTTCCATTTATTAGTGTCCTCTTTAATTTCCCTTAAGAGTGTCTTGTAGTTATCAGGGTAACGTTCTTTCACTTCCTTGCTTATGTTTATTCCTAGGTATTTTATACTTTTTGAGGCAATTGTGAATGGAATTGTTTTTCTGATTTCTCTTTCTGCTAGTTCATTGTTAGTATATAGGAATGCAACAGATTTCTGTGTAGTAATTTTGTATCCTGCAACTTTGCTGAATTCAAATATTAGTTCTAGTAGTTTTGGAGTGGATTCTTTAAGGTTCTTTATGTACCATATAATGTCATCTGCGAAGAGTGACAGTTTGACTTCTTCCTTACCAATCTGGATGCCTTTTCTTTGTTTTGTCTGATTGCCGTGGATAGGATCTCCAGTACTATGTTGAATAAAAGTGGGAGAGTGGGCATCCTTGTCTTGTTCCCCATCTTAAAGGAAAAGCTTTCAGCTTCTCGCTGTTAAGTATGATGTTGGCTGTGGGTTTGTCATATATGGCCTTTATTATGTTGAGGTACTTGCCCTCTAAACCCATTTTTTTCAGAGTTTTTATCATGAACAGATGTTGAATTTTGTCAAATGCTTTTTCAGCATCTATGGATATGATCATGTGGTTTTTGTCTTTCCTTTTGTTGATGTGGTGGATGATGTTGATGGATTTTTGAATGTTGTACCATCCTTGCATCCCTGAGATGAATACCACTCGATCATGGTGTATGATCCTTTTGATGTATTTTTGAATTCGGTTTGCTAATATTTTGTTGAGTATTTTTGCATCTAGGTTCATCAGATATATTGGTCTGTAATTTTCTTTTTTTGTGATGTCTTTGCCTGGTTTTGGTATTAGAGTGATGCTGACTTCATAGGATGATTTTAGAAGTATTCCCTCCTCTTCTATTTTTTGGAAAACTTTAAGGAGAATGGGTATTATGTCTTCTCTAAATGTCTGATTAAACTCAGTGGTGAATCCATCTGACCCAGCGATTTTGTTCTTGGGTAGTTTTTTGATTACCAATTCAATTTCATTGCTGGTAATTGGTCTGTTTAGATTTCCTGTTTCTTCCTTGGTCAGTCTTGGAAGGTTGTATTTTTCTATAAAGTTGCCTATTTCTTCCAGGTTATCCAACTTGTTAGCATATAGCTTTTCATACTATTCTCTAATAATTCTTTGTATTTCTGTGGTATCTGTCGTGATTTTTCCTTTCTCATTTCTGATTCTCTTTATGTGTGTAGAATCCCTTTTTCTCTTAATATGTTTGGCTAGGGGCTTATCTATTTGTTTATTTTCTCAAAGAACCAGCTCTTCGTTTCATTTATTTTTTCTATTTCACTCTTCTCAATTTTATTTATTTCTTCTCTCATCTTTATTATGTCCCTCCTTCTGCAGACTTTGGGTCTCATTTGTTCTTCTTTTTCCAATTTCAATAATTGTGACTTTAGACTATTCATTTGGGATTGTTCTTCCTTCTTTAAATAGGCCTTGATTCTTTAAATAGTTCTATGTTCCTCTTAGAACTGCCTTCACTGCGTCCCACAGAAGTTGGGGCATTGTGCTGTTGTTGTCATTAGTCTCCATATATTGCTTGATCTCCGTTTTAATTTGGTCATTGATCCCTTGATTATTTAGGAGCATGTTGTTAAGCCTCAATGTGTTTGTGATCCTTTTTGTTTTCTTTTTACAATTTATTTCTAGTTGTATACTTTTCTGATCTGAGAAATTGGTTGATACAATTTCAATCTTTTTGAATTTACTAAGGCTCTTTTTGTGGCCTAGTATGTGGTCTATCTGGAAAATGTTCCTAGTGCACTTGAGAAGAATGTGTATCCTGCTGCTATTGGGTGTAGATTTCTGTAGGTGTCTGTTAGGTCCGTCTGTTCTAGTGTGTTGTTTAGTGCCTCTGTCTCCTTACTTATTTTCTGTCTGGTTGATCTGTCCTTTGGAGTGAGTGGTGTGTTGAAGTCTCCTAAAATGAATGCATTGCATTCTATTTCCTCCTTTAATCCTGTTAGTATTTGTTTCACATATGTAGGTGATCCTCTTTTGGGTCCATAGATATTTTTAATGGTTATATCCTCCTATTGGACTGATCTCTTTATCACTGTGTAATATCCTTTTTTGTCTCTTGCTACTTTCTTTGTTTCAAAGTCTATTTTGTCTGATACAAGTACTGCAACTCCTGTTTTTTTCTCACTATTAGTTGCATGAAATATCTTTTTCCATCCCTTCAGTTTTAGTCTGTGTATGTCTTTGGATTTGAAGTGAGTCTCTTGAAGGCAGCATATAGATGAGTTTTGTTTTTTTATCCATTCTATTACACTGTGTCTTTTGATTGGTGTATTCAGACCATTTACATTTAGGGTGATTATTGATACGTATGTACCTATTGCCATTGCAGGCTTTAGATTCGTGGTTACCAATGGTTCAAGGGTAATTCCCTTAGTATGTAACAGTATAATTTAACTCACTTCATGTGCTATTACAAACACAACCTAAAAGTTCTTTTTTTTTCTCCTTTTTCTTCCTCCTCCATTCTTTGTATGTTATGAATCATATTCTGTACTTTTTTTCTATCCCTTGGGTGACATCTATTTAGCCTTAGGAATACTTCTATCTATAGGAGTCCCTCCAAAATACATTGTAGAGTTGGTTTTGGGGAGGTATATTCTCTCAGCTTTGCTTATCGGTAAGTTGTTTAATCCCTCCTTCAAATTTAAATGATAACCTTGCCGGGTAGACTAGTCTTGCTTCCAGGCCCTTCTGCTTCATTGCATTAAATACATCATCCCACTCCCTTCTGGCCTGTAAGCTTTCTGTTGAGAAATCTGATGATAGCCCAGTGGATTTTCCTTTGTGTGTGATCTTTTTTCTCTCTCTAGCTGCCTCTAAAAGTCTGTCTTTAGCCTTGATATTTGCCATTTTAATTATTATATGGCTTGATGTTGTCTTTCTTGGGTCCCTTGTGTTGAGAGAACTGTGGGTTTCCATGGCTTGAGAGACTATCTCCTAACCCAGACTTGGGAAGTTTTCACCAATTATCACCTCAATGACACTTTCTATCCCTTTTTCTCTCTCTTCTTCTTCTGGTACCCCTATTATGCAAATATTGTTCTGTTTGGATAGGTCACACAGTTCTCTCAATATTCTTTCATTCTTAGAGTTTCTTTTTTCTCTCTGTGTCTAAGCTTCTTCCTATTCTTCTCTAATTTCTATTCTATTTACCGTCTCTTCTACTACATCTAATTTGCTTTTAAATCCCTCCATTGTATGTTTCATTTCAGATATTGAATTTCTTAATGATTGAATCTCCATCTTAAATTCGTTCCTGAGTTATTGAATATTTTTTTGTATCTCCATAAGCATGTTTATGATTTTTATTTTGAACTCTCTTTCAGGATGATTGGTGAGTTCAGTTTCATTTGGCCCTTTTTCTGGGGTTTGTGAGATTTTGGTCTGAACAATGTTCTTTTGACATTTCGTATTTCTGTGTGGTGCCCTCTAATGCCCAGAACCTCCAGTCTCTAGAGCTCTTCAGCCCCTATTGTGAGGTTGGGGGTCGTAGTGGAGTGTAGCTGTTGCCTGGGGGGAGAAAAGAGCTGTTTCCTGAATCCCGCCTGCAGTGCCTGTCTCCCATATGAGAACCAGTGGGCCGAGCACACAGGTGTAAGCCTCTGTGCTCTGCGTCTCTAACTGTTGTAGGCAGGGCCTCCCTCTGACTGGTCTGATGCCAGCCCAGTGACTGCTGGTTTGGAAGCAGGTTCCGGCAGGCCAGTAGGAATGCTTGGCAGTCTGCGTGTCACTGTGCAGGTCCTTGGAGCTGAGTAGCCAGTCAGGGGTGTGGAGCATCTGAAGCTCCTCAAAGTTCCCAATCCACAGGGCAGAGTGCACCCAGACAACCTTGTCCCCCTATCCCTTCTCTCATGCAGCAATCTCCGTGCAAATCCCATCACTTCAGCAGCCCTCTTGCTGCTAGGAAGCCTATCAGATCACCCACATTTCCTTAGTTCCAGAGCGACTGGGTGTGGATCCCGTCCTCCACAAATGGCTGGATTCTGTTTCTAAAGCACTCTGCCTGTCCCAGCTCCCCATACTCGAGAGCACCACACAGTGTAGGTTTCTACTCACAAAGCAGATCTCCAGGGGTAGGTGTTCAGCAGTCCCAGGCTTCCACTCTCCACTCCCTCCCTGCTACATTTCTCTTCCTCCTGCTGGTGAGCTGGGGTGGGGGTAGGGCTTGGGTTCTGCCGGATCAAGGCTTTCATATGTTACCCTGTTCCGTGAGGTCGTCTCTGTTCTTGAGGTCTGTATTCAGTCTGGTGCAGCCTTCTTTCCTGTTGCTGTTTTACAATTAGTTGTATTAACTATATTTTCACACTCTCTGTGGTTTTGGGAGGAATTCTCTCTCTCACCTCTCACTCCATCATCTTGAATCTTTGTCAGAATGTTTATTTTAACCTGACTGATGCACTGGTATATAGCCAGATTCCCTACTTCTAAGATAATGGAAGCCTTTTCTGTCTCTGACCATGAGCTACTTATTCTTCCAACATCCTATGACAGAGTGATCAGTTTGTCTCTAGTGCTGCGTGCCACCAGGGATTTTGCAGGAGAGAATACAAGCAGGGGCTAAATCCTGAGTGGCTTGGAGTTCCCGGGGAGGAAGGTCTGGGTTCGAAAGGCCTCTTGGATGGTAGGACTGCATTCTACTCAGCTCAATGGGACACACCATGGCAGACTGGGCGACGCTCACCTCCAGCCTCAGCTTTTGCTTCAGATGCGTGGCTTTTCCCAGTTGCTATTTTTAAGGGGGTATTTCTGCCCAAGTATGTCTTCTGTCTTTTCTGATAGATATGAAAATAAATGCTTCTTATACAATACTGTTCATAGCTCCTACTTTTATGTAATTCTCCTTTCATTGGGTAAACATTACAAAAGAAAACTAAGGATGATGATAGTAAGCAAGTTTATTTGTTCTCAGTTTCACAGGTAATGCTGCCAGCAATTTCACCAGGGTGAGAAGTATTTGTTGTTATTTTGGGACAATTGTATTTTCTCAGGTTAAGGAAGTAGCTTCTATTATGAGTGTTGATTCCTTCACTTGCTTGTTATTTATAGATATGGATTTTGGATTTTATTCAATGCGTTTCAGCATTAGTTAATATCTGGGAACATTAACTGTATGATAAACATGTTCTTTTAGTACAGGTGAAAACATAATTTCAATATGGGTTATAATTCTTTAAAAAAGTTCTGTAAGGCTGATTATTATTCTATATAGAATTTTGCATTTTTATCCCTAAATTTTGTTTTTATTTATCTTTCATATTTTCTAAAATTTTCATGCTCTATCTCTATTTTTTTTAAGCAGAATTTGCTAACATAGAAAATATGTTTAACTACTATCTCTTTGTAAGATTGCAGAATATGATTCTAAAGTACAAAAGAATTCTTCAGTAGAATACCATTTTGATTTGGCACTCTTATAAAGTTTTAATCCAATCTGAGATCTGTTTAGATTAGGCAATGTAAAGACACACGCAAAAACACACATACATATATAATGCATTTAAATTAGATAACATTGTGTTTGTTGTGTTGATGGACGTACTTATAAGTGTTACCTCTTAATTTTACATTTACTAAAAGTTGTCTTTTCACTTTCCCTAATGTTTTGTAGGTGGATCCAATTTACTTTCTATTTTTATTTTTCTTTTCAAAATTAATCATTTTATTTCTCTTTCTGGGAATTACAATTTCGTTAAACTGTGTCAAGATGTGACTATATTTTCCATCCTATCCAACATTTATCTTTGTATTAAAATCTGAGAAATTATCCACCATTTATGTCTTTGAATTTCCCCTCTTGCCCATTCTCTGTTCTCTCTTTCCATACAGTTAGAAAATTTCCAAGATGAAAGCCAGTCTTTTGGTGCTGTTAAGTTGGTTAACAAATTAAAAAATAATGGTTTCCCATTATTTCTATGGAATTCTATTATTTAAAAGTTTGTCATATAAATCCAGCCCACACTCAAGGAGTTGATATACACAAGGATATGAATCCAAGATGCAGAGATCACTGGGGGTCACTGTAGAGACTGTCTACCACAATAATTAAAATTTTTAATGATATGAATTTCTATGAAATCTATAGCCCATTCATACTTTTTCATATGTAATAAACTTGATTATGTATAGCCTTACCTGGCCAAAATCTATAATAATGTTATTGTAACATAAAAAAATAAATTTTTTTTTTAGATTACAAGGTTTTACAAGTAGCAAGTAAACATTATAGCGTAAATCATTCCTATCATGTCTTTACTTGTTTTTAACAGATACTATCTCTCAAAAGCTGAGGAAATTTCATTATCCTTGGCAAATATCAGATATTCACAAAGGTACACTTGAATTACTAGAACTATTTGATTTCCTTAGTGTAACAAAATGTATTTCACTTGTGGCAGACTCATTTATTTAGATATTAACAACTTCTTTCCACCAACCTCCAGCCACCCCCACGTCCCCCACCTCCACCCCCATTCTCAGAAGAAAAGCAAAGCACAAAGCTGAAGCAGCTTGACAGTAACTTCTAGTTTTCAGTGAAAGAACACGACAAAACATTTGAGGAAAGGACTTGAGTTTAGTGCTCTATTTCCAGCACAAAGGATATACAAAGAATATACATGGTAAGATTCACTGAAATATTAAATAAAATTCAATATTTGATGAAATACATAAATGGAAAGGTATCATAAACTCTCAGAAGGGTGAGAGGAGAAAGGGTGATATGACCACAGGTAGCACTATGGACCTAGAGGGTGGACACTGGACTCTGAACAAGGGTCATATCAACAACAATATTGTTGTTCATCATAGTTAAACTTGATGTCAGATCTCTAAGATTATAGCATACAATTGGGATAGAAAGAAAAGCCTCATGATGACTGAGATTAAATTTCCCATAGACTATTAGGAGATAGGCAGTGTTGATTTTAAGTTTGATGTATTTTTATGTTTTATTTTAATTTATATTTTTACTGTGGTCTTTTAGCACCCCTGAGTTTCCAGTAGCAAGCATAAAATATATTACATAAATAGAATTTTATCTAAAATTGTAATGATTACAAATAATTACAGGCAGATTACCTAGTCAGTCATTAAATTGGTATATTTGGAGACAAAAGTCATGACCCTCATAGGCTTTTAATAAAATCATCATTGTGAATGAATGTCTAAAATACTATGTCCCTTTAAATATGTTTTAGTCTTCTTTTTGCTTATTCTTCATTGCGGATGTAATAAATGCAAAATTAAGGAAGCTATCAGGATAACATTCTCCTAATATATCCGAGTAACTAATTTTGATTAAGAGAGTATTGTAAGACTAGGTTATTGGGTTAGTTCCTTATTGCTGCTGGAACAAACTCCCACTGATTTAGTGATGCCCTGGAGTCCTGTAGGTGGAAACCCCGCTGGGCTAACACCCAGATTTCAGCAGAGCCTTGGTCCTTTGGGAAACCAGGGGAGAAGCCCTTTCCTCGCCTTCCCAGCTTGTGGAGATCCTCCATTCCAGGCCTAGTGGCCCTCCACCTCCACCTTCAGCATCAACAAGGAGGGTAGAGAACCTGTCACATGGCATCCCCCTGACCTCTGCTCCTGTCTACACACCACATCTTTTCTGACCCTAACACCTCTGCTTCCTTCCACGATTAAGGATCATTGTGATTACATCAGGATAGTCCACCGGGATGGTCCATAACGATCTCCCAATTTTATTTTATTATCAAAAATGGCGCTTTTTTAGGGCAACGTGACATAACAGCATAAAGCACTAAACCTCTCAAAAGTGAACATCAGCTCTAGATTAAGTAGCTTCCCCACTAACCCTTATCACCTACAGCGACTTAGTTTAATCCTAAAGATGGAATAAAATATTCTTTCTACACCACGCTGAACATTCACTTCAGTTTATTGGAGAAGATTCTCTAAATGTATCTGCATCTTCTGGCAAGAGAGACATTTCATCTGAAAGCCTACAAATGGGGGCTTGTGCTTGTTTGACAGTCAGTACATCAATATGCTAGTCTTATATCTACCATGGCTGTGATACCCAATCCACTGACCAGCTAGGGACAGACCAACCTGACATCTGCCTGTCAGAACATTCCTAGAAAGACTGTGCTCCAGACGTACCCCCACACCACCAAGGGAGGGGGAGTGTTCCAACACTGAACCTAAACTGTTCATCAGAGGGTCCAGGGTGGCCTTAACTTCCCCTTGTAGGCAAGGTCTTGTAGCAAACCTTTGGACTCTTCTTTCTGGTGGCCTCAACTATAGGCTGTCTCTGGCCTGAGTGGGCTGCTGTGCGGCGGAGGGGGGTAAAGGGGGAAGCATCAGTTTCAGACTGAGTGATAACAACTAATATTAGCTGTATCCATGTTACCGAGTCCAAGCTGTTGTCATTCGCTGTGTGACATGACAATATGTCAAGGGACAAGGTGTTGGGCCAAGGAAAGCCTTCCTTATTGGGGAGGGCAGAAAACCAAGAAGATGGTGGACTCATGTCCTAAAGACCCATCTTACCTCAGGGTTGATTACAATCTTCTTTTATGCTGGGGAAGGGGGAGCAGAAGGGGATGCAGGTTAGGGGGTGACTGAAGGCTGCTGACATGTAGGTGTTGGTGAGGGTCTGTGGAGAAACACTGTGTTCTGGCAATTGACTCTTTGCTGTCACGATGTTCCTAAAACTCTTTGACCGGACGATTTATTTTCATATATATCTCCCTAGCTCCTGCAGGAGGCAAGCTTCAGGTAAGGAGCTCTTTACAGAAACCCCAAACTGTGAGCAAAACTCCTTTTGGTGATTAACAAGCACATGTGCAGCACTACAGGGCTGAGCAGAAGCTTTTAGACCCAAAGATTAAGCAGCAAAGGAGATACAATACGAAGGCAGACATCCCAATTTTACCCATACAACTCTAACCTCTCTGTATAATATAAATTAACTGGTTTATTTATCAAAAGTATAAGGTAGGTATTATCATCACACCCAACTGCCACCCCATTTAGAATTACAGAGAAATTTACTAACTTGCCAAAGTTGTTCAGGACACTAAAGGGTAGATTCAGGATTCGAATCCAGGTCTTGGCTCTAGGAGTTGCACACCAATAGCTGCAGGACCATTCAGGCATCACGGCCAGCAGAGAAAGCCGAGGCACAGACAGGGAGAGGTAACTTTCTCCAACCCAGAATCCGGACCAGCACAGGACCATGCTCCTGCCCTGCTTCCCAGGTACAGGCCAGAGTTCTGTGTTCTGGAGAGACCCAGACCTTCCCTCTGCTCCCCGTGGCTTCCTGGAGCCAGCTTCCTTTGTCAGCCTTGCGGTCTGGGCTTCTTTCCACTCCCTAAGCTCATTCTCCCTACCCCCTTAAATTAGGCAGCACAGAATCAACCAGTTCCTAGCTCCTAACCTGTCCTGGAGCCATCTGGGCCCTGTAGTCCCCAAACAAGGAAAAGACCAGCTGCCTCTCTCCTGACAGAGAGCTCTTTCCCTGTGTAGGACTGCACCAATAGCCTGCTTTTCTGTAGATACAAATAAAGGACTACTGACTTCCTCTGTCCTCTCCTGCCAGCATCCATTACCTAGCAGCACCCACAGTGCATACACTCTTGGTGCCCACCTCCCCCCAACTCCACAAGTGGGCACCTTACTGGTTCAGGCTGGGTGTCTGCATCTTGAGGCCACCAGGCCAGCTGCTCCTCCTGTGTTGGGTTTGTGGAGCATGGCAGGGACCCCAACATCTCCCATCCCATCCTCCATCTTCCCTTAACTCTGAAAATCCAAGATCACCTGCTCTCCGTATTTGAAGTCAGCAGATTAGTGATTGCCCTTCCCCTTTGCCATGCAACCTGCCATATTCACAGGTTGTGGGGATTAGAACATGAGCATTATTCTGCCTACCATAATGGTTTTAAGACAACTAAATTATTAGTCACCAGTCAAATACTCCCATTTAGTGACAGTTAACATTTATCCACACTGTATTTATGTTATTTTAAAATGCAAATTTTATAATGTGACTTAAAAAATGTGTAATAGTCTTTTAAGAAATGTTCCTTAAGGAAAGAGGATACTGAAAAAAATGTTATAAGAACTTTATTAGACTAGTATAATAAAGGAAAAAATACATTTCAATTTTGAATATGTGTGTGTTTGGGGGTGGATGTGTCTGGGCATGTGGGTGTGATGTGGGGCAGAGAGAACAAGTATGAAGAAGGGGGAGAATATGATATTTGGCAAAAAAGTTTTTTTCATAAGCCCATTTTCTGTTAAATCTAATATTTGTTTCCTTGAATTTCTCTGAGATTTCTTTGGGAAAGATATGTTTAGACATGCAATCATTTACACTGTTCTTTAATGGACAATTTCTTTTTACTTAAAAGCCATCTTTGCAAATTTCTAACTAAAGATAATGATGGTGCTGAAGTTATATAGCTCCCATCTTTCTTGTTGCATTTCCTATTTCCCACACCTTTGTGCTAAAACCAATAATTTTCCTTTCCAAATGTTTTCTTTCAGAGAAAATCAATAGGAACTCTGTCATATTCTCATTTTCCTATTCAAATTGGTTTGCTGTATTCCTTTTACATTACATTGGCTTACATCATGTTTGTGTGTGTTTTAATGTAATGCACTGCCATTGAACTAACACTTTTCTACAGGGCCCCATTTTAAAACAGCAAACACAATACTGATTAATAATAGCGTTCTTTCCTACTGCTAACTCATGGCTTGAGCCTCTTTTTAAAAATTCATAATGCTGACCTTATTCGGAAAAAACTCCATCTACGTGTTTGTTCATTATGCCCTGACTTTTACCCTCCCGCCATTCCTTTCCTCAGTTTCAAAAAGTTGGCCTATTATTCATAGCCTCTTTTGAGCCATACTGTTAGCAATACTTCTCTGAACTTAACCTGACAAGACATGTTTAATCATCTCTTGCCCTTCATGTACTCATACCCTCTACTTTTCATGCTAAGGGAGCTAGATATGTCTTAAAATTCCTACATTATTAATAAAACCCTAGGGACACTATTAATCAATGTCATTTTGATTCAGCTTCCTAATACAGAGTCTATGAACTCATATTTACTATTTTCACCCCAATTTTCTATTATAAAACTCCAAGTTCATCCAAGTTAGCTCTGATTCATTGTGTTGCCTCTTGCATTTTATACAATACCACATTCATAACTCCACTTTAAAATTACTTTTATTATCATCCCTCCTCCTGAGACGGTGGGCTCATAAAAAGACTGTGTCCATTTTATTCAACATTGTTCTCCAGTTTTTGGCCCCCTGGCTGGAATAGAGAAGAGCTGAAAACATTTGGAAGTTTGAAAAAAATGCAAGGATTCCTCTTTCTCCTTGCATGTTTAACTAGGTTTTGAATAGGTAGTATGAAAGTAGAGCTGAATAACCCTGCTCATTGTTATTATGTATTTCTAGACTCTGTTAAGTATTTTCCAAAAATATATATGGAAAACATACCATACATAAACTCTAGTCCTGTAAATCCAACTTAATTTTATGCCACAGGGAGGTAACAGAGCTATTGAATTTTTTAACATGGACTCTTTGATACCAGAGTTAGAATCCTACCTTGGCCTCCTCCTAGTTATACAATGTTGCAAATTGAGCTTAACATTTAATGGCACAATATCAGCTGTGCTTGAGGGGGACTAAACCAGAATGCATCGCCCTGTATTGGATTTCTTGTTTCAATAAAAATATTTGCTCCA
Organism: Smutsia gigantea; assembly: GCA_032199065.1. Classification (NCBI taxonomy): domain Eukaryota; kingdom Metazoa; phylum Chordata; class Mammalia; order Pholidota; family Manidae; genus Smutsia; species Smutsia gigantea. The sequence goes on along the minus strand of JAVSCE010014496.1, from coordinate 135,853 downwards.
GTATTTGACTTCTTTTTCATATCCGCTTCTTGATTAATACCTGTCTAATTGTGTTGCTTAACTCACTGTTCACATTTATGGGTGCTATTTTCGTATTACCTTTTATCCCACAAGAAACTTAAGTCTTTATCAACATGCCTTAGACTTATTTTTTAATTGAATGATTTACCTTATTTGATGCTTTTGGGGGAACATTTCTTCTTTTGTTTTGAAAAAATCTCGTTTGAGTGAGAAATTCTTTCATCGGCTTTTTCCTTCCTTTTCCACCACATGGTTGCCTCCAACAAAACCCATTTTGAACCGTACTGCACCCTGGGAGTACTGGGAGATCTTGCCTACCCTTCTTTTGGGATATCAAATTCAGCCCCTGGAACACTGCTGGGTGGCCATGTTTCCAACCAGCTCAGTTACAGGAGCAGTTTTCTTAGTCTGGTTCAGCCTCTTCTCAATGAATAGAATGTCACTCTGGGTCTGATTTAATGTGTAAGTTTCCTGTTATCCCATTGAAGCCCATATCTTCCTACAAAATCTAAATGCCTTGCCATACTGTTAGTTTTGTTTCTAGGCTCAAGAGCCAAGAGACAATGCCAGCAGGCACTGCTCATCATCCAATACTTTCACTCTATTTAATCGCTGTAAACATGTTCAAAATTTTTTAATGATTTTACGTATTCAGTGTTCATAGTGGTGGTGGTAGGACAGAGCACAATGCCACGAACAAAGAAGTCAGTTAATATTATATAATAAGATCATCTTTTCCAACAAGGCATCACACGGAAATGTCAAACTCACACTTGCACCACTATAAAAGCAACATATTACCCCCTAAATCATGCACTTCCTCGAATAATTCATGTGTGGGTGTCTAGCATCATCATGTCCTGAGATAAAGTGCCTGAAATCTTGATTTTGCTGTGAATTTCTCTTTTTCCTTTCTGCAGTGTAGCAAAATAGTGACCAAGTAGAGAAGGTCATACTTCTGTAACTTATATCAAAATATTTTTTAATTCTCTGGTACTACTACCTAGTTCAGGTTCCCTCCATGTCTAACATCCTGGTGAGGGTGCTACTTACAAAGGTGACCTCATGTTGGTATTCCAAGTAAGTAGACAGTGAGAGTCCACTGAATTGTCTTTAGCAAGAAACTGTTAGCTAAATCTCTAGTTTTGGAAAGTCTAAAGATAGCCTGGTTATTCTTGCCCCTACTTCTGATTCCTTTTGACACCTACATGCTTTGATACATCTACAAGCTGGCACCATGCATTAGCAAGGTAAATTTACACCCTGTATGGGTCCTGAAAGCCCCTCTAAATGTTTGGTAATGGAGTGATTAATAAATAACTGATTTTCCTACTATTTATCATTATACGGATGGCAGATATATTCTCATAGACATAGGATAGGATATATTTTATAAGTGGTATATACTATAAAGATTGGGAAATGACTGACATTTTTCAAATTGTTTTTTGCTGGGGCCATCCTACTAAGCAATGGTTATTTCACAAATCTTAAGCTGAAGATATACAAATGCCAGTTTAGAGCTTCTATATATGTTTGCAAAAATAAATCTGTATTTAAGATTTAAACTCTGATTTCTATAGTATTTGACACTGATATTTGTCCTTCAAAAATGCCATCATCTACAGCAATGTTCTTAGAATTATCATATATGTTCCTATATGTATATATTTATCACAGTACCAATGCATGTATGTTGTGTGTATGCACATGTGTATGACCTCAATTTTATGACCTTTGATAAGACAAAAAAAATACGTGAGACGTTTTTAGAGATGAGAAAACTGAAACGGAGAAGAGACTTTCCCAGAAAGTCGTGAGAAAATGTACTCTGTGTCCTATAACAACAGGTTTTAAATTTTGACTGACAAAGTACATACACACATTACTGTTAATCTGATTTTGGTTTGAATTAAACTAGGTCTAGATTTTTAATAGATTAAACAACTGACCTTCAAGAAATATGAATAACAGTGATTTCTTACATTCTGTTTATTGTATAACCCAAAAATATGCTTTCAAATTTTCATGGTGGATTAAGCAACTATGTAAAATTAGAATTTGTCCTTTCCAATATTTTCCAAATACTATAAGTTGCCTTGGAGTATATGCAATAAGCCTGTGTGAGAGGCATAAATATTGGAATTTCTATTTTTTAAATTTCTACTTGGTAAATACACTAGGACATAAAACAAATTTAGTAAGTAATTATCAGATGCTGGTGGTTACTATCAACATTCTACCCTAAAGGCTGTAGTATCCAAGAACATAGAGTTTATTCAACTTCATAATTTATGTGTCCTTTCTTATATGATGCCTTGTAATTTATTCTTGATTTGGTTCATGCCATACCTCTGTAAAAGTGAGCCAATCCAACTGAGTCTGTTATGTCTTCCTCCAACGGATCATAAAATTATTGAATCTTATGAGAATGCTACAAAATGGAATTATGTGTGTGTATATACATAATTTCATGTATATATATATGGTATCTATTACATGAGATATACATAGATGCAATATATATGTATATTAATTTTACATTTTTTAATGTATAAATCCTCACATGCACACATAATCTCTAAGCTGTTTTTGGTATATATGGATTCAAGAAAAAGAGGTTTTAATATATTCCTTTCAGTTGATCTTTGTTCCAGGAAACCAATAAACATAGTCGTGTTATGCAATTTCAATATAAAGACCTTCTTTAAAAATAGAGATATTCTGTGTACTGTATTAGTCTGGAGTGGTAATTTTTCATTACCTAAGGTAAATTATGGTGTAAGGTAAAGCAGAGTTACAACTTTTCAGATGAGACTTTCAGTGAAAATGCTTTTTTTTTTTTTCCTAGCTAGTTGGGTCAGACATATAGAAAGAACAGCTATGCTTCCATGGTGTATCTCATATATCCGAATGGGTTCAAATCCCTAAGATAGAATGAATTATTTTGTTAAGGTATTTCTACAGAGCTGCTTCAGGAGAAGACCACATAGTTTGAAAGAGTAGAATCTGTGGTTGTGGCCCTATCTACACATGTAACTCTGATTTTTTTTTGTGCTAAGAGAATCAGTATCTATTTAAAATGGCATCTTCTTTACAGAGTTGTCTAAGCAGCTTATGCTCATATACTAGACACCTAATGATGTTTGTGTGTTTATTTTTTATCTCGCTTAATCCCTTCTTATTAACCCATAATATCAGAGAACAGCTTCAGAAGCTTCAGCTTTTACTCTTGTGACACTCCTCTGGGTGTCCAGGAATTGGGCATGTTTGGCATCAGATGCTTGAAATATCCTGAGCAATTTTATTGGGAAGATTTTGGCAGAGGGCCATGTAGAAACAGATAGAGAAGGTGACTTTCTGTTGAAAGACTCATGAGAATCTAGAAGGCAAGAATCAAATGTCCATGTCTAGGAGAATTGTTCATCTGGGTGGAATGTGTGTTACATTCACAGAAGTGAAAATAAGTGAGTCTACAGTATTGCTTCTATTTCCCACTACTAGAACATAGCCCAGATGGTGTTTAGCAGTCGGCCAATTCCAACTCTCTCTCTTGCAACATGATCTTCTGGTTCCTACTACCTATCTTATTTCCATCACATTCTTCTCCAGTGTCAGCCAACATTTCTCCTTTCCCTGTTCTTCAGGAGATGTCTCTTATTTAGCCTCAGTGAGGGTGGGGCATTACTCTTTTCTTATTTTTCACTTTTTCTAGTAACATGAAAGTTTAATCTCTTTTCCCATCATCATTCAGCCTTCCTTTAACTTTCTCTGGATTCAAATTTGTCAATCACTGACACTTTTTATATCCCAATAATTAATATTTTAATTATTCTAGAGACTGTTCCTCTCAATAGTTGGGGGTGATTAACTCTAAGAGGTAAGAAAATAAAATCCCAAACATTGATATTTATAGCTATTTTAGTAATGAATTATATGTAATTTCTATATGGATTTCTAATTAAATGATGATAGTCATATAAATGAAGAATTATTCAAGAGTTCATTTTAAGGAAAATACCTTACTTAGGTTAAATGTTCAATTATGAGATGACCTATTTAAGCAATCTCTTGCTTATCTGAGTAATATTTTAAGTAGCTAATATTTATTAAGGATCTGTTTTATGCTGTCTTGTGGATACACTAATAAAAAAGATAATAAGGGGTCTGTTCCCATGGTGTTTACTTTTTGTGGAGCAGACTTAAAATGAGTAAACAAAGGTTATGAGTAACTTCAGACAGAGATAAGTATAATGGGGAAATGTATGACTGGATCAAGGGTAAGTATTATGGAGTCAAGTAATCTCTGATAGGGCAACACTGGAGCTAGAATTTGACTGCAAGGGAAAGTGAGAAAGTTCTCCAGACAGAGGAAAAAGTAACTAAAAAAGACTTCAAGGTGAAAATGAGTTAGCTTGTGTATTCATTTGCTCAAGCTGCCATAATAAAGGACCATAACCTGGGTGGCTTAAATAATAGAAATTTATGTGTATAACAGTTCTGGGTGATGAAGTCTGAGAACAAATTGTTGATAGGATTGCTTCCTTTTGAGAGCTGTGCTGAAGAATCAATTCCATGATTGTTCCCTAGGTTCTGGTGGCTTGTTAGCAATGTTTTGTGTTCCTTGTCTTGTAAAAGCATCGCTCTGATCCCTACATTCTCTGTGTGTGTGTGTCTATGTCCAAATCCTCCCTTTTTCATGACGACAACAGCTACATTGGACTGAGGACCTGCATTATCCCACTATGACCTTATCTCAAGTAATTATACCTGTAACAATCCTATTCCCAAATAAGTTCATATTCTGAGGTTCTAGCAGTTGGAGCTTCAACATATGAATTATGCAGAGACACAATTCAACTCCAAAAAGATTGTTTAAAGTCAGTATTTTTGCTGTAAAACAAAGTATCCAAAACTTAGTGGTCTTAAACAACTATTTATTTCATCCATGGTTTTCTTTGGTGGCAGTTAAGAATGGAATCAGTTGTTGACTTAGCTCACTGTCTTTGCTAGTTGGTGTTTGCTCAGTGGGTGGTTAGTGAAGCAGCTCTCTCTCCAATGGTTGGTTGGTTGTTGGTTGAGGCAATAAGTACAAACAGTATGCATCTTTCATCACCCACCAGGTAGCCCAGGCACCAGTTTCTAAGAGCAACAAAAGCAAATGCCCAGTGTGCAAGGGCTTTCCAAACCTCTGCTTGTTTCATGTTTGCTAATGTCTCACTGGCCAAACAACCTCATAGCCAAGTTCAAAGGGTAGAGAAATAGATTCCAATTCTTGATGAGAAGATCTACAGCATCATTTCACAAAAGCCTGGATGCAGGGACATGACAAATTTGCAGCCATTTTGATAATCTGCTGTAGCTTGTCTGAAGACCGGATTTGTATGAATAGCCACATGTTTCAAATCAATCATTTTTTATTGGTTAATATAACAAGAAACTCAGTACTTTCATTGTGTACATGAATAAATAGGAAAACAGAAATGGTAACAAAAGTCCACCCTTGTTCCCAGAACCCCTTCTTCCTGTCCTATTAACAAACTAATAGGAATGATTTGAGAATAAATAGGTTAGAGGGAGAAGGAACTGATGCAAATCTGGACATTTTTTCCATGCAATGCGTATGATTTATATGTGGTATCAACCATTTTCCCAGACCGAGTAAGAGCCAAAGGTTTAGAATTCTAATTCTCGGTACCATCACAGAATTATAAAGGCAATCAATACTGTGGCTTTCAGTCATACTAAACCACACTTTAAACAGATCTTGTATATTTTTCATGATCCTCTTTCAACCTCAGTTCATTACCACAAAAGAACCTGTTTCTAAATGTTTAGTCCCTTTTCTCGATGGGTATTACATTGACCAAGCGTTTATGTATTTAATTGGCTTAGTTTCTAGTTTCAAGTAGAGGATTCAGGTTTGTGTTTGGTTTTTTTTTCCACGTGATGAAACTTTTCTGTTTGTAGATGATCCAGTATGCTAGCCTGATTTCCTTTTAGGGAATTATATCCTCCAGATTGAGTATTAGTGCCTTTCACATAGATAAGGAGTGAGAAACTTAAATTAGATCAATCTGACTCATTCTACTTGGATTTTAATCTTGAGATAATGATACATGATTCAGTGATGAAGCAAATAAAACAGAAGATCATTACTTGTGGTGCAGGCTCTCTAGTGCAATTTTTTGGTAATTTTTTTTATCCATAGCCCTCAGAGCTACCTAATGTTGTCTTTTCCTAATCCTGGCTCTCCAGTCTTTCTTTGATTCTGTAAACTACCTGATAGTTCTCTAACTAATTGTTTTTCAACTCAAGTTAGCCTGAGTAAGTTTCTATTGCTTGCAACTAAAAACTTTAACTCGTATGCTCTTTAAAACTAAATTATTAAAGTTATCTTATGAGAACATTTGAATACATATGAAAATTCTACTTGTGTCACTGAATAATGCAAAATTCTATTAAATAGATATTTATATCGAGTGACAATAAACTCATTATATAAAATATAAAATCATCTGTGCTTATTTCTACTTTCACCCATATGTAAAACTTACTGAATTCTGTTAAAATTCAACTATCATGAATGCAAATTTCCAAGAGGATGTAAAAATATAATTTGCAACTTATTTTATTTCCTGGCTTGTCATACTGTCTATGTTGTATGATCTTTTTATTGAATAATGTAATTGTGTTGAATGTTTAACAAAATAATAGGAATGATTTGAGAATAAATAGGTTAGAGGGAGAAGGAGCTGATGCAAATAAATAGTTATATGAGATGTGAAAAATAAGTTAGGAAATTGGGGGAAACGTTTTTATCATAAAAATATATAGCAGAGAAATAATTTGATTAAAAAGAATAAAAAAGGATGACTTTGTGATAACATAAAAATGTCCCTAAGACATTTTGAAGACTTTAAATCAATTTTTTGCCATCTAACTCTGATCTGAAAATCAAATACATACATACATAATAGGAATGTTATTAGATGTAGTCCACCAAGATGTTATCACATAAATAGTTATGGTAAAAAAAAATACTAAACTTAAGATAATTTTAAGATAACAACATAAAAAAATATTTTGTATATATTTGCTTTGCTATATTATTTTTGTCTGCATTTAATTTCTCTATTTCTAAAATGTGTATGTATAGCAAATAACTATATGATGTTTACCCAATAAAAGGTGTATGTAGCCAGCACTGGTGGGGCAGACACTGCTCAGATGCTAGCTATCAATTTTTAGCCGGTCACTACATTGACCTCCAAATGCTAGCAGCTTACAGTTCCTTGCCTGTAGGCTTCACTGGGTGGCAGAAATCTGCTTTGCCGATGCATACAACAGGTCAGAAATGCTCTAAAACTTTTCTTGACCATCCCTTATCCTAAGACTGATGGAAAAATATCCCTATTTTCCTCACCTATTGGTTGGCAAAGCTCCAAGAAGCATATTTGAATCATCTATTACTGTTTCCTGGAAGGAAGAAGCCCAGTCTTTCACAATAGTAACCCCCTTGGTAACACAGCGTTACTGACTGCCTATGCCTCACTTTTCCTTTGCCAGTCCTCTACCTTTGTGATTTCTTAGAATGACCTCCAAAATAAACCTCTTGCACTTGAATCTTTTTCTCAAAATCAGCTTCTGGCCAAACCCAAACTAAGATCAAAGGAAAATGTCTTACACTATTTGATTTAATCTTTACAACAATATTTTGATACAAATAACAGAAATATATAACTTATATTTAGTACATTGTAATTTACATGGAACATTCCTTATATGGTAATTGATACTAACTTCCTTAATGCCCTTCCTTTGTAGTGCTCGCATTTATAAAACTGATGATACTTGTAATTTTCCAAAAACAGTGTTAAGTTCTGACATCCTATGTTTTTGCTTGTATGGTTCATTGTGACATGAATATTTATCTCTGTCCTGTTTAGCACCACATTTCAGAGATATAAAAAAAATAACATAATTTCAGCCTTACCTCATATCCTGCTTAGCTACCCTTTGGCCAAACACAATTAGAAATAAGAACAGAACAAAGTTTGAAGGTACAGTGCATAAATGTCAGACTTTCAGGGCAGAGAGCAGGGTGGAGGATGAAGAGAGGCCAGCAAAGTTAGATTTAGAGAGCCAAATGTAAGATATTCTGAACTTTGGTTTCTAAGGGACTGGTAAATTAAAGATGAATAAAAGAAAGAAATTAGCCTTTTTCTTTAGTTTATTGAATAATGATTATTTATGGTCTTCTTCCAGGCTTAGATGACAATAATGTCTTCTCTTTTCTTTTTTGTTCCTTATATAATTCCCCTAGATTGAGAATTTGAAAGAATGCTGCTTCCAAGATATTTCATGAACTGGCTAGTTGTATTTTGTATATTCTATTAGATAAACAATTTTATCTGTTTACCTATGCAGCTACATCAGCTGTCTGCTAGGCAGTGGTAGAAGCAATAAAATGTATCTTCTAAGTCAAAATAATACTTAGCAGACTGGACCACTTGTTCCAGCGGTTCAGCACACCCTAGTGCTTGGCTAAGGTGATGAATTACATAGGAGTAAATTCAATTGAAATTTACTTTAGTAAGCCCTTGTATGGGCCATGCCAGAAAGGGACACCCTTTTCCATTTGTCCAGAAGCAATTCCCTTCTTCCCATAATAATAAACACTTTTTTTTTAACCTGCAAGAAGGCATAAATAACATGGACTAGAAGAAGTTTTTCCAGGAGATATTCAGGAATGAGGGAACATTCTGTACTGGAGAGAATTTCTGCCTACTGTAAAGGTAGAGAAATATGTGGATTTACAAGGTCTGAAGACCGCAAAGCAGAGAAACTAAGTTTTCAGTTGTGAATGGAGCATTTAGTTACATCCCCAGAAAGTGTAAGGCATTTTAAAAAAGACCCTAATTTCATCAAGTCCTGAAATTAAAGATAAGATAAACTGTAAGAAAATGAAAACATTTCCCACCCAGTCTGAGCTCCTCATCTTAAGTCTGAGCAAAAGGAAATGAGTGCAATGAACTGAGACTCTGACAGAAAGTCAGGTTATTACTTCTTCTGAAGCTTTGGGTTATTTATAATCAAAAAACACATCTACTTGGAGATTAAAAAAAAAAGTCAACTATATACTCAGGAAGATAGAGCATTGTTGTTCTATTTAAGATATTCTCAATGATCTGGAAAACTGTGAGGTAAAACTTCTCTGATTTGTGTTTATTATTAATTTGTTCCAATATATTCCTTTTTGGTAATCTGTAGATAAGTTTATGTTTAGATCTCCTACAATAAATATTGTTCACATGTTTATTTGTGAGCTGTATTTAAATGTTAACATTTTCAAAACAGATTAAAATTTTAGAATATAAGATATCTGAAGACTTCATTAAACCCACGTATCTGCTTTCTTAACCTCACATTCAGGACACCAATTAGAAAAAAAAAAGTTTTTCCCAAGAACCAAAAGGTGTTTTGTAATCACTTCTCATTTAAATTATTACTTAATCGTATGTTAACACTTAAAGAATTGAAAACTGAGTTAAAAATTAACTCAATAAATGGTAAAATTGGATTAAAACATTGTGCTTGATTAAAAAGCAAATTTGTTGACATTTGAAAGCTTCTTCAGAAAAAAATCTGTTTCTAACTCCATAAAATAAGTCTACAAATTGAAAAAGAAAAAAAAATTGGTAGTGTTCATTTTCAACCAGCTATTTTTGAATTACATTTAATGTTTAAGTACATTTAATCCTTAATAATAAGTCTTTCCTAAATTTCCTGCATTGAAAATTAGAGTTCATTATGTTTTTATCATGGTAATTAATCTTTACTCATATTTAGAAAGAAATTTAAAACACATAATAAAATAAAGACTGAAAGCATATGAGAAGTACTTGTAGTAACTCTTTTCCAGAAATATAACTTTTCTAGTGTTAGACAAGGGACCTAAAACAGAGTTATAAAGGAAATGGAAAAAATAATTAAATATAATTAATATCTTGAAAAACATAAAAATAAGCCACTGTAGATACAAGGAGTTAGATATTTAGGAACTTGTATAATTTTTAAAATTAAAAAAAAATGATTGTGGGACACACTGGTTTAAAAAGAAACATGGCTAAGTTTAAATTTATGAGCTGGCAAAACATGGACATAAGTTTTACAGAAAGAGAGAAACAATATAAAAAACAAGCCTTATCTAGCAAAACAAGATGCACACTGTACACAGATTCTAGGTATTAGAATATTCATAGCAACTTTGTTTATAAGAAAAAAGCATCTGAATCAAGAATACTGTCCCTTGTCATTTGAATAGATATTGGAATAGCAGATACTCATAAAATGGTGAGTTTAACAACACTGAAAATGTTAGTGGAAAATACAAAGTGACACAAACATCCATATGAGTTTCTACAACATTCAAAAGTAAACACTATAAAGCATAGATACATATATAGTAAAATTAAAGAGAAAAATAAAGGCCTGATTAATAGAGAACTCATGGCATGGTCATTACTGAGGGTGGCTGGATGCAATCAGATAGGGGCAAATAGTGAGTTTCAACATTTTGGATATGATGTATTTAATTAATAAAGAAAACCTGGAGCTGTAAAAGATTAAATAAACTTGATTACATAGTTAATGTGCCTCAAGAGAACTCTAAAGGAAATAAAAAGAATACATTGAAATACGTATCTATGAAGTGTATGAAGATACATTCTAATATATTATGTAAACTATGTGAAAAATGGGTGAGTGATTGAATAGGAAATTCAGAATAAAATAAATCAAATATGAAATGATCAGGAGAAAATTGCCCATATTCCTAAATCTGAGAAAAACAAGTTAATGAAACAATGAGATATAATTTCTTACCTATCAGAATGGCAATATAATGGAAAAAAATACTGACTTCATGCAGCAATATTGGAAAAAGAGGAAGAAATATAAATCATTAAAGTAATTTTGGAAAGCCTATTTCATTATATTATAAATCCACCAAATATTAGACTCAGTAACCTCACTTCTGGGAATCACATCTAAGAAAATAAATCTGTGAAGTTATAATGAAAATGAGATACAGCAGATTGTGCTTTTTTTTTTTTGAAGAGTACAGGTTCTGGAATCCAAAATTTGCTATTTGTTTGTTCTTGGAAATTTACTTAACCTCTTTGTTTCTCATTTTCCTTATCTGTTAAATCATTGTAGCACTTTTTGAAATAATTGTAGTATATCATTTTAGTGGTGAGAAGAATATCTAAAAAGGTATTGAATGAACACACAAGGCTGTTAATATTGGTAATAGAAATGGGGAATTAATTTTTAAAAATGTGGGTGTTAATGATTTTTTAAAACTCAGTATGGGTGATATTTGAATACATAACATTTTTAAATCCAAATTCGATCCAAATACCCAAACATGATATTGCTTCTGTATCTACCTGAAGGGATGCATAAAAGGCATTGTCTCTAAGAAGGGAAACGGTAAGAACAGTTGACAACCCTAAAACAAAGTCAACAAGTAAAGGCTGAAAATTAAAAGATGAGGAAGAATATCCAAGCGGAACAATCAGCACAGATGTCCTTTGCTGAGTGGTGTGTTTATGATCTGTTACTTTTAAAAATGTTCTCTAGATTGCCACTTTGCTTTCATTACTCTATAGTTTACTAGCATATAGTATTTTTTTTTCTTGGTTATCCTCCTCCACAACTCAATCCAACCAAATAAACACATCATTTACATCTCACCTATATTAACTTCCTTTAGAGAGAATCCTCTGACTTCTACATCCATCCAGCGTTTTCTCTTTCTTTTCTATGGCTCATCATGTTTAGGAGAAATTTTTGAAATGATTAAGAAAAAATAGGCTAAAACAAATAAAACTAGGTGTTAACAAATACTAGGGGTCTAAAAGTTTGCTGGCCTGACTCATAACAACTGTGAGATCTAAGTGTTAAGTTTTCAGTGTATTATGTTGGTAGTTTGATATCAGTCATAATGAGTGTATTAGTTCTCTAAGGTTTTTGTAACAAAGTACCACAAGCCTAGGGGCTTAAATAATGGAAATATATTGCCTCAGTTCTGGAGACAGGAAGTCTGAGAGGAAGAAATTGTTGGCAGGCCATGCTCCTGTGAAGGTGCAGGGCAGAATTGGGGCCAGTCCTCTCTCTCCCCTAGCCTCTAGTAGCTTGTGACAGCATAATCCTAATCTTCACACAATGTACATATTTGTCTCTGTGTCCAAATTTCAAAGTAATTTTGGAAAGCCATCTAGCATTATTATAAATCCACTAAATATTAGACTCAATAATTTCACTCCTGGGAATCAAAGGTTTTATAACCATTTATATTGGATTAGGGTCCAAAGACCTAATGATATAATGACCCTAATAACCTCCTTTTTACTTTATTATCTGTCTGCAAATACTCTTCCTCCCAAAAAGGTTGCATTCTGAGGTCCTGGAGGTAGGGACTACAATTACCTTTTGGGGAGTAGACGATTCAACTTCTACCATTAAGAGTATTTACACCATGGACATTGGCAAACATTACACTTAGTATCGTTTCCCTTCCCATAGCCAGTTATATTTACCAGCACTCTACTTATGTGCATCTTACATCCAATAAACAGACTTTATTAAGCATTGGCTTTTCAGGTGAAAATATGAGATACAGAGAGCAGGAGTATTAAGAATGCAAAGCCACTGGGCTCTCCATCACATTACTTAGGGGCACATTCTTCGAGCATAATCTCAACATCAACTCTCCTTAGCTAGATAATTCGCACACAGTTCTTGTGTACCTAATGACTTTCAATTAAAATTTTAAGATAATTTTATTTTATTTTAAATATGAATCGATCCTGAATTCCAACTATTTCCTTACCTGTTTTTCATTTGTTTATTATGTTTTCCCAACCATCTTAGCTCTTGAGACAGAGCACTACCAAGTTTATTAAATTTGGAAATAATAATGATGAAATAGTAGAATAGAATAGAGTGAGCACATAGTCAACATAACGCTAAAGTATGACACTACTAATTAGAGTTATATGTGTATTACTATTCCTTTCAATGGAGAAAATTTCTTAACTGAATGTTTACAAAGTAAGTTCTCGATGTGTAAAAATCAACACAATCCTCCCTCCCCCATAATTTCCAAGTCATTACTGGAAATGATTTCATTTTCTTTGATTTCCTTCAGATTTTAGAGTGTGAAAAGGTTAAACCTCTTAACACTAATTACACTGAAATGTTGCATTTTCTAGATTTGTTCTTGAGATATACACACATATAAAGTAGTGAACCTGCAGGGATTCTTTATTTATGAAAATATTGCTCACACCTTGTTTCAAAAAGGCCTCCAACTAAGGCGGGATTGACACAAATTCCATTGTTTGTTGAACTAGGAAGAAAACAGGGAATAAAATATGTATTTTCTAGAAGAGAAAGAAATGTAAGTATGAATGCCAAAGTTTCCTAGCAGATGGAAAACTAAAATAATTTTCTGGTATGTGTTTCTATACCCATCTCAATTCTTCACACACATGCTTCTATGGATAGTAATCTAGTTTTTTTCCATTTGTGTAAAAAAGTTATATTTTTAAGTAAATCCTTTAAAATGAGAGTGTATAAAAAAGTGTTTGTATATGGCCAAATAATTTATTCATCCAATAAATATTGAATCAGCATCTTGCACTTGGTAGGGCATAGTTCTGCACACCCCAAAATAAATCAGATCATCCTGTTCGTGAAAAACACACCATTAATTTATAAAGATCAAATAACCAAATAATTACAATATTATATATAAAGAAGTAAGTACAATCAAGTATAATCAGTTCTGTAATTTTATATATTGAATGAAACCAAGGATTCACCAAGAAGCAAAGAAGTTAGAAAAACAGATAAGCCTCTATTCTAGGACAAAAATAAAGATGTATGGCTATTACCACAGTGGCATTTATTCCTCTGAAAAACATTTTAATAAGTGATATCTTATTAAAATGATTTCCCTTTGATACCATTTTAATTCATGTGGACCTTTCAGTTTCAGACTCTAAAAATCCAATACAAAACATGAAATAGTTCACAAAATGACTATTTTTCTTCCAGTAAGACCCCCCACCCCAATTTTAAAAAACAGACATAGATTTAAGCAGTGTTCAGGAAACAGTCTTTTATAATAGGAGTATCCATAAAAGGAGGCTGGAAAGTCATAAGGAGAGGAAGTCCCCTCTAGGGAATAGGGGAGTGCTCGTTCTTGTCCTCTCTCTCCTCATTTTTTGAGATTCTTAACATTTTTCTACTGCGATTCCAGTTTCTCCCTGCGCTCCCACTTAACTGTCCTCTTTCGTCTCAGCGTCCCCCTGACCTTCCTCATCTGTGTTTTTGGCTAACTGAAGCCTGCTCACACCTGTACTGGCTGCTCTGGTCTCTCAAGCTAGCAAGCCCAGGCCATTCCATCTTTTGAAGCCAGGATATGCCCGTTTATACTGTCAGTCCGATTTCAAGAAAGGGAATCAGATTTCTCAAGCTTCAGTCCTGACACTTTTCAGTGTTTTATCATGCTTCTGGACTGACCAGTTTTCCTTAGCATGGAATGTGGGTCTGGAAATTAGTAGATACATCCCTAATACGATCTGCAGAATAATTTTACTCATCTTAGAAATATAAGACACTACCTATAATATGATTAGCATGGACTTAAAAAGTAAAATTCCAAAACATGTCTAGGGAAATTCAAAGAGCCATATTTGATTGAGTGCATTTTTTTTTGTATTTAAAAGTTTCCACAGGATCACCAACTCTCTATCAGTTGACTTAGGTTTAGAATTGACCAAAACATTCATGGAAGACATATATTCACTATACCAGTTTAGTTAGCTTTAGAGAATACAAAGAAGGCAAAACAACTCAGAGAAAAAGAATTGTTTAGGAAATCCTTCAAGTCAAGCATAGTTTCCCAGGCACTTGACCCTACCTGTCCCCTCTTGTCAGAAGAGAAAACCTTGAAGCAGGTGCTGACTACTTTTGTTCAGAGAAGTCAGCCCTCCCTGTTAGCCTTCTTTGTATACCATGCTTTGTAAGTGACCCCTGGAGGCACATATGCCAAGGCCATTCCTGCCAGTGGAGTGCAACTCCTTAATCAGGAGTAACCCAGTGAATAATCCTGAAAACCAGGTAAAAACTGAGTTATTATTTCATATTTCTTTCAGCTCACTATAATCTGTGAGTTCACATTCATTCACAACAATGAAAACCCAGAGTCATTGCCAGCATCCTGGGTCTGAGGGTAGAACCTCAGACCAACTATTCGTCATGCACCTGAACAGGTGTAAAACCCAGTTTTTGTTGAGACCACTAGCTCATGATTTTTCTAATGATACATGAAAAAGTCCTATATACAAAATCATGTACACAGGTTTTGTGAACCCCGAAATATTCAAGGGTCTGTGCATATGTCCATTCATCTAGTATAAGGGTAAAAACTTTCATCAAACTTTCTAACTTTGTGATGAAAAGGAAAAAAAAAACCAGAATCCTGCATTACGTGCAGCAGGAATTGACATAAGGGCTGATACTAGACTCAAAGGAGCAAAAGAGCAATTTCAAAAGTCCATAGTGCTTATCAAAGACATTGTTTTCTGGGAGAAACACAGGCCAAGAGAGTAACTAGAAACACTTTTCATTTTATAAATACTAATGCAGCAACTCAAAATCCCTCTGGAATTAACACTTTGTGTTCAATATTGATGTAATTTAATTGTACTTCAGAGGTATTTGTCTATGGTGTAGACTATTCATTTCTATAAATCTACCTTTTTCCTATGAAGAGTTGCATGTTTGACAGTAAATTACTTTCTTAGTCACAAAAGGTTCATTAATATTTACTTCCCCTATGCTCATATTGAGGCATGATTTAATAATGATGTTTGTATCTCCAGAATTCTCTAGCCTCCTGTCAAAAAGATCACGTCTATCATGTTGATTTGTTTCTAACATCCACAGGTTAAATGATCGTAGACACCATAATGTGCTACAGCTTCTAGTATTTTTTTTTGCAACTGTTTTCATTGAGGACTATTAAGTAACAGAGGTTTTGTCAATTTGAGTTGCCTATAAATACCTAACTCATTATTCTTCAATTGGCTAAACTCATTTGGAAAAATTTACAAAGACAAAGCCTGGCAAAAATGGTTGATTAGCTTTTTTCATGAAGAAAATATGTTGACATCAGGAACAGAAGTTATATATACTTTATAGAGCAGATTGGTGATTTAGAAAAACCTTTCTAATATTTTTTAATGGTACTAATATATTTTTAATTAAACCAAATTATTAATAACTATTAAAGACTTGATTATGAGCTATAGATCTAAAATTCATAACACTCATCTAAATAGAAATATTAAGTCTCATTTAGGGTATTTTATGTTTTTGGATACATTTTATTTCAAATAGGTTTGCACATATGAGTTTTTAGGAAAGTGCAATTTATTGACTAATTTTTACAGAGAGATTTATCCTATTAACTTGGCCAAAATTTGGATGTAGACATTTTTCTAAATTCACAAATGACAAATTAGAGAACACATTCACAAAAATGCGTTCAGCATGCATGAGGAAGTAGCCTTAGGATATGACTTAGTTATTTTATAAATCAATGTATGTGTTAATGTATTTGAACTGTTCTTAAGATCTACATCCATTTCCTAAAACTTGACACTTATAATACTATGCAATACTAGTTACAACAGCATACTTAATTATACTTAATCTAAATAAAAAGTAAATTAATGTTCAATAATTTATGTGTCAAGCACTGTACCATATAATACCAAATTTAAGAAAGAACTGTGTAATGTGGGCTCTGTCCAAAATTAACACACTCAGCTTTACAATGAAGTATTCATTTGAGATTTAGGGAATTTATTCTGATGACCACTACATTTTACATACATTTATATCAATTTTTGAAAAAATGTTCTAGGTCAAACTTATTGACTGAGTTGTGCTATGATAACAAATAAATGTCCAAATGTAGTAGCTTAAAAAAAGTTTATGTAGCATACATTCTGCATGTCCATCACGGGTTGTGCAGGGCCTCAGCTTGCTGAAGTCACTAAGGGTCAAGGCTGCTGGGACTCAATGTAAACACCGGCTTGCTTCCATGATCACAGAGATGAGAGTAAGAGAACACATTGATGCTTACGCTGGCTCATTTTGTACCCATAAGTGGTATATTTTGCTACCTTGCATATTTCACTGACTGAAACACAACACATGGACAACTGGCAGGGACAAATACATTTCTCTAAGAGAAAAACATCTAGTTGTTTTTAAATAGAAGTACAGTCTATCTCAGATTACTTCAGAAAATATTCACAATCCTTCTAACTTAGATTGCAAGCTTTTCTTTCCCCATTAAGAAAAGGTTATTGTAACAATCCCCATGAATATTTATCTATATAGTAAAGAAGGTAAGTGGTGCTGCAAGGTGGACTTATAAAAAGATCTTTCCTGTGTTTATCGCAGCACTATTTACAATAGTCAAGATATGGAAGCAATCTAAGTGTCCATCAGTAGATGAATGGATTAAGAAGATGTGGTACATATACAAAATGGAATTCTATTCAGCCATAAGAAAGAAACAAATCCTACCATTTGCAACAACATGGATGGAGCTAAAGGGTATTATGCTCAGTGAAATCAGTCAGACAGACAAAAGACAAATACCAAATGATTTCCCTCATTTTGGAGTATAACAGTGAAGCAAAACTGAAGGAACAAAATAGCAGCAGACTCACAGACTCCAAGAAGGGACTAGTGGTTACTAAAGGGGAGGGGTCAGGGAGGGCGGGTGAGGAGGAAGGGAGGGAGAAAGGGATTGTGGGGTATCATGACTGGTGCACATCATGTGTGTAAGGTCACAGGGAAGACAGTGTAGCTCAGAGAAGATGAATAGGGGCTCTGTGGCATCTTACCACATTGATGGACGGCGACTGCAGTGGACTATGGGGGGGACTCGATAATAAGGGTGAATGTAATAACCACATTGTTTCTCTTGTGAAACCTTCATAAGAGAGAGTATCAATGATACCTTAATAAAAAAATCATCTTTTATATATATACATATACATACATATATACATAATATGTATATATATACACAAGTATGTATGTATACATATTAATGTGTATATATTTATATCCATATTTGTGTGTGTATATATATATATATATATATATATATTATATAATGATTTTAGAAACCTCAAAAATCTATAATCCTCTGATTTCTTATCTCTAAAATGGTGCTACTTATATCTCTCTCATATAGTTGTGGGGAAGATCACATGAACTAAGATATGCAAAGCTAGAAACTCTAAAGACATACAAATTTCAGGGATGGTGGTATATTTTAATACTCAGATAATAAATATCTCTTCTTATATGTACATATGTCTACAAGAACAAACCAGTTTAACTTGAGAGATTTGAGAATATTTAACTGAGTCCTATTAGAAAAAAAAAATTATGTCTCCACCCCTGAAATACAAAAAAAAATTTTTTAAGTTAATTTCATCTGCAATGTGGACATGGTGTGGTCCATAAATGATTACCTGATATAGAAAACATAAGGTATCAGGTATGTTTCTCTACAGGGGTCAGCTTGTTTCTCTACAGGGGCCAGAATCCTAGTGAAAGAAGTATTCAGAATTCCATAATGGGATGATTGGAAGCCCAAAAGACTCAGAATGGCACTGAATGATAAAGAACAAAGAAACAACTGAAGCAATGAAGAAAGTGCTTCAGAGAATAGATGTAATATTTCTTCATGACAGTTGATAGTCACTTCAGCGAGATGTATTGCTTTCATACCAGTAGAAATTCTAGGGATGACAACCAGAAAAAAATGAATCCTATAAAAACGTTTGTAGGCATATAGTATCAGAGGGACTAGCCAGCTTTATTTCCAAATTAAAAATAATCTGTGTATGGGAATGTAAATAATATTAGATATGTGAGACATGGTCACTGCCATTAAAGACCTTGAACTCTATATATGGAAAAAAGGTTTAAACATATCCAAATAAAAATAAAATGTAAGACTAACTTTGAAGGGTTGTGTTTTTTTTTGATACATTGCTAACTTCTTGGTGAGTTTTGTGCATTAATAATATGTATTCATACGTGAGAGACATCACTTTGAAAGAGAGGGTTCTTTCAATCAGGCATTCCTTCAACAAATATTTCTGCCTATCTGCTATGTAACTGTTCTAGGCCTTAGGATCATAGTGAGAAGAGCAGTCCAGGTCTTCTTTGAACTTGTTGGCTAGTGTGTGATTCAATTAAAGTAAGAAATACACAAATGGATAAAATAATTATAAATCTGGGAAAGAACTGAAACTAAAACAAAAAGATGCGATTTAATATGAGACAGAAAAAAATCAGATAGCAGGGTCCATAAGAAAGCTTTTTCTGTATTATCAGTATCTCAGGCACAGACACTTATCTTTCACTCCTCAGTTTGCAAATTGGCAGTGACTGGCTCTGCTCCTTATGTCTTCATAGTCCAGATTTCCGGCTCCTTATGTCTGCATAATTCAGATTTCAGGCAGAAGCAGCAGGCCCGTGATGATGCAAAAGGCAAGAAAAAAAAGGCGGGGCCAATCCACAGAGGCACACTGAAAACTAGATATGACATACACATATGTCACTTCCATTTGAAAAGACACATAGCCAAACCCGATAATGGGACATGGCAAAAATGGGATGTAAAACACTCATGCAGGAGAAAAGATAATTGGGAAAAATAATAGTGCACTAGAGTCTGCTTTCTTAATCATAGGTATCCATTTTTCTGCCACATGAAAATGTACTCTTCCCCTCTGCAGGGTATTAACCCCCAAATGTCTTATCTAATCATGATATGGGCTCAAAGCCCAGGTATTCTTAATACACCTCCGTTCTGGATGGAGCTGGTACTGACCAAGCTGGCTAACAACTAAAAGCAGAAATTATCAAACTTTTCTTCAAACACAACACATAATTATCCAGAATAGCCAAAATGGGCCATTTGGAATAGAAAAGATCACTCTGGTTACTGGGCCATAGAAATTCTGAAATGCCACTGGGATGATAGTCCGAGGCTCCACCCTTGGACAGTGGAGCTCCCTGGTCAGGCCCATCATACTCCTTGGAGTACAGACCCTGTACGGCTGTGGCCCTTGAGCCTGTCCTCTGGGAGATCTCTTCCATTCACCTCCTAGACCACATCTGAAGTTTGAAGAATGCCAGCTCTAGAAGCTGAGAATTTTATTTTTTTATTTGAACTCTTTGCAGGTAGAAAGTAAGAAACACAAATTCCTTTTACAAAAAGTCTTTATTCAAAGCATAGAGAAAGGGAATGTAAGGTTCAATTGAACAAAGTAAACCTCTGTTATTGGTAACAACCAAATTGACATTACTAAGAAACTTCATACCATGATAAATGGGGACTATAGTGTTTTTCTTTAAAATATTGACTTTAGAACATGTTCATTATAATTCCTGGCAGAGACTGTGTCTTATCCTTTTGTATTTATGTTTTGTACAATGTACCAGCACAGTGCTAGGACTGATCAAACACTTGTTGATTTGGGTGGATAATAAAGAATTTATTTTGGAAGGAGGACAGCTCAGCCAGGTGCTTCTGAATGTCTTGAACTGCTTTAAAATCTCCTTCCTATCCATCTCAGCAAACATTCTACTGAAAACCCCAAGAGCACTTGTACAAAAGACAACCACAGAGGTGCTGTCCCATCCATGTGCTTTAGAGATACACCTCACCCGTACTTGTTTGTCATGGAACTTTCACTACTGTCCTTTACTTTCTATGATTTTGGAGCTCCTGAGTTGGGGTAAGTGGTGGGGGTTGGGGAAAGTACTTCAGTATCAAAGCTTTGAGCAAAGTGTGGGGTCCTTGAAAGCCATGTTCATATCCCAGCTGTATCCCTCACTAATGGCTGGCCTCAGGCCAGTTATTTTTAGCTTACACATCTCTGAGCTTCAGTTTGCTTAACTGTTAAATGGAAATAATACCTATCTCATAGGGTTGTGAAGATTAAATGGTTCAGACCTTTGTATGTCTTTCTCTATCATTTTATTCCCTATTTATTTATTTATGGAAAGCTAGGTGGGCAGAGGGCAAAATAGGGGTCTTTAAAGTGAGAAGGGACTTAGTTTCTTCATCTGAATGGGAATCATTGTACCAACAACGACCCTAGAGGTGACTTGTCACACTCCTTAGGATGGCCCATCTACTCACGTGTGAGAAAACTTGAGGTAATTGGCAGAGATCATGTTTAGGAAGATAGTGGCATTGACTGCAGTTTCAGCCACCTAGTTTATCTAATCCTGCCTACCACGAGCTCATAAATGTCTTCCCAGTAGAGCTCACCCCCCTTCTCATAGACAGTGATCCCTGTGCTCTTCCACTGGATGCTCTGGGAAAGCAAACTGTCCCCTGGCAGGGCAAGCCTGCTGAATGGTCACTACAGCTGGGAGACTCTCACAAAGGCTGCAATTCACTGATTTCAAAGCAAACCAGAAGGTCATACTCGCTCGTGCTCTGGGATACACTGGTTTGCTCCTGGTGCTTAAACTCCTGGTATTTAACTTGGGGGCTGGAACTAGCTGGGAGAGTGACATGTGGAGGGGAGAATCACTGGGACTGAGATGGCTAAACTGGACTGTTAAGCTCCTGTCCTTGCAGGCAAAGTAGGTGCTGATAATGTCCAGAGACTTCAAGTATTATAGGCTTGGTTTGGCTATACACCCATGATCCAGTGACCTCCACTGCAATCAAACTTCAGGCATTCAAGACCCTCCATAATCTACTGCAACTGATCATCCTCTGCCGTGAGAAATAAAGTTCCTAGAAGGCAGGGGCTTTATATCTTTTCATCACTGTGCCTCAACTGCCTACATCAATATGTTGGATATTATAGACAGTCAATCAACATTTTAAAAATGAGAGGAAGCAGGAAGCGAAGAAATAAAGAAAAAAGTAGGAAGGAAAAAAAGAAAAACAAATACGTAATTAAATTCAATTGACTACTTCAATGTTTATATGGAAAAATAAGTTTAAAATATTTTAACACTTGTAAATATTGTTTTAAACAAAGTAAATACAGATAATATTTTCCATATATTAGAGCATATTACAAAAATATAATTTAAATGGTATGGAATTAGCTAAAAACTAAATATGTTGAACAACCAGAGTCAAGTAATCCCCAAATAGTATTGTATAATACAGCACAATAAAACAAATATCTAAGTTAACAATTGTCATATAATTATTTGGTTACTATATCTATTAGAATATCTGTTTATATCATTAAGAAAGTAAAAAAAATTACAATTGCCTTTAGTTATAAAAATTAACAGATTATCTGAAGGACTTAACTAAAGATTGCAAATCACAGCACTGAATATGAAGTAACTCTCAAACTCATGCAGGACAGGCAATTTTTAAATGACAGACACTGTAGAATAAACTAAAAACTAAAAGAAGTAAGACAGAATAGGGAGGCCAATGAAGACAAAATACTATTTTTTTCTCCTGTGCAGAACTACTTATAATTTGATAGGTTTTAACAACCCATTTGCCCAAAGATCTAGAGATTTCTAGATTTTTAAAACCCATCAAATTATAAGTAGTTTCTGCACAAGAGCAACATTTCTGTTCAGGATGGATTAGAAGACAAGGATGACTCAAAAAAGGGAAAAAAAATCAAAGGAACTGAAATTCCTGTGCTGAGGGTCTTCTGCCAAACTTCTGTCTTGGAGAAGACGGTTTGAGGTAAGAGGTCTGGGAAATCAGGAAAATATTCTGAATACTCACTCAGGGAGTGGAAAAATCACTCTCCTATGGAAGCATGGGTGTGAAATATGTGTTTCTAACAAAAAAGTGTATTAAGAAGGAAGAATATTATACCCAAAGAAGACAGAATAAAAACTTAGAAAATAAATTACAGAAATACTATTTCTGAAACTAGAAGTGTGTAAATCATTTGTTACACTTTATACAGCGTGATAATTATGTATATACTAAACTATGTGTTGCAGATTTTTTAATCTCTATCAATTGTAAAATATTAGTACAAATCCAATGTATTCTAAAAAATATGTTAACAGCTAAATACTATGTAGCTATAGGTTTCCTGTATAAATAAACTCTATTTGAAGAATACTATTTGAATACATTAAAGCCTAAGAAAAGAAGAAACTGATAAATGGAGACAGTAATAGAGATCTTATACATAAGACAAGGATTGACATTCCGGTTTTAATTTTATTTTGATAGTTTCACATTCTCATTAAATTCATCCCAATTTCCTTGGTTGTGAAGGCAGCCAAAAGTCAGCTGAGCCACAGACTTCCTAAATTGATTGTCTTAATTATTGTTTTTAATTTAAATTAAACTGAATAGCTGGAATAGAGTATTGGAATAGGATTTGTCTGACCATGATTACTGCTAGTTTTAATCCCATAAAGAGGAAGAATGGGTCTTAATTTCTCTTAATATAGCCACCAAATAAGGACTTAGACTTTCATTTAACTGTATTACTTCACAGAAAGCATTCAAATTTTGACATAAAACTTATCTATCGCATACTATTAATTAGGACTTAATGTGCAGGTTCATTAACGATGTGCAACCACTGGATTTATTTTGGCTTTTATTTTCATTCTGGTAGCTATAATATAAAATCAATTATCCTGCATCTTTTAATTACAATATGTTCTTATGTCGTTTGTATTAAAAATTATCAGGAATGCATGTAGTTTACTTATTTGTCAAGACTGGTTATGCAAACATTTATCTCAAATATTCTTAAAGATAGGCTCATATTTTAGATCTCATTAAATTAAAAGGAGAAAGTCACAAAACTATCAACCAAGAATGATTTTTATTCTCTAGTTTCATCTTGATAATAGATATTTATTGTTCACTTTATGTTTTAAATTATGATTTTAAATTATAGTGTGCTGATGTGAATACAACAATGGGCTTCATTTAATTTGGTTATGTGTTGTTACCAGAGGTAACTAAAGGCACATTTTTAAATACCTACTCAGATAATTTCTTATATGATAAAATTTGTATTCCTAGATCAATACACTATCAACCAGGTGCTGAGGCAGAGGTCTTAAAAATGGAAATTAAAAAGAAACATCCACTTTGGAATTCAGGAAAAACCATCATGCACAATTCTAAAAGCATATAAACAGGCAAGATTATAAATGCAATATAATTCCAACAAAGTAGGATAATTATTATCAAGAAAGACTGTTCTCCTGTTAAATTGATTCCTATCAACTTTGTCACCAGATATTAAACTTTAATTAAAGGGTCATCAGTGTCAGTCACTTTATTTCCAAGTTTTAAATAAGTGACTGCATTATCATTTTCAATTAAGTTGACATTATTCATTGTCAGGAATCCCTTTGGAGGGAAATAAACTTGCATCTCTAATATTCCCTTTTTGGGAGCTCTGGGTCAAACCAAGTCGTGGGAGGTGTTTTATCAGTGTCACTCTGAATAAAGCAGAAACCCTGGGATTACTGGTTGTTGGATGGAATTCTAAGAACTTCTTGGGGTTGAAAATATTTGATTCTTTGTCATTTCATCTGTTACTTTAACTCAAAATTGGGAAAAAAAGCAAAGCAATAATGAGAGACCATTAAAACTAAGCACATGGTTCTCAACTGCCAGAGTTAAATACGGGGAAAGTTTGAAATGTATTAATATAAAAAATAAGCTTAGCATATGGTAGAAAATTGATTACTTAAAATGAAATTTAATGAAAGCAAGTATCATTTAAAAAGCAACTCTTTCAAAGGAATTCTCAAGATTACAGAGAAAGTCCAACTGTTCCATTTTCTAAATGGTAAAACTGAAGCTCAGAATTTAAGACATGCACACCAATGTTCTTTCCATTTAATCATATCAAAGGAACATATTAGAAAGAATGTTAGTACATTCAATCTAAATTTCACATTGCCTAAATATCATTTTGTTGATAAATAGTATTTGCTTACAACTCTTTTTTGAAAGTCTATTGAGTTATGTAAAGAATTTTGGGCATATTAGGTAAGGGATAATGGAATCTTTATATATATATGTGTATATATATATATACATATATATATACACAAGCATATAGATATAGCTCTCTATATAAAGTCTCAATCTTTATACTTATATAATGATTTACTGTATTAAATTCTATTTTCTATTTATAAAATTCCTCTGCTGGTCTTGGAGCTTAGAGGGATGGGAGCTGCTTTGACCGGATGTGGGGTAGAATTTTTAGACATACTGAACTGGGCAAAAATTTGATTATTCTTATCACTTAAAAATGTAAAAATAACCAAAAAAATTTTCAGGGTCTGCCCTAGATATATTTTGAATAAAATAATACCAATGTTCTTTCTTGAAAATCTCTTTAATTTCCACAGAAGTTGTCAAATGATAAAGATGTCCTCAGAATCATTTGGAAAGGGAACATCAAATACAGATATTTATCATATCACCATACTATCATGCTTTTCTTTTTCCTTCCACTTGAACTTTGGGAAATAAAAGCCTGGAAATGAATAGGATTTGTGTAACTGAAGTAAAACAGTTGGCATCTCTGGCTTCATATTGTATCTGTCTCCTTTGCTGCCTTAATCTTTGGGTCAAAAAGCTTCTGCTCAGCTCTACAGCCCTGCATGTAGGATTCCAAAGGAATCTTGCTCATGATTTAGGATTGGGGCAACCAGCACCTTACCTGAAACTCAAGTCCCTCTAGGAGATAAAGAAGTATGTACAGAAATGATGGCTGGATTGTGAGGGACTTACAGGAACATCATGGCTAGACCCATGTCAACAAAATGACGAGGGTCAACTAACCAAGGAAAAAAGTTTTGTAACATTCCTCAGACCCTTCCTGATGTCCAGATGTCTGAGGTTAATTGGCACCTCCTGACCTTAACTCCCACCTGGCCCCCAGCTTCACTAATACAAAAGAAGTTTGAAATTAACCCTAAGTGAAGATGGTGCTTTAGAACACAGCCTGCCAACTTACTCGTCTGCCGGCTTTTTGAATAAAGTCAGTTTCCTTGCCTCAGTGCTTGTCTCTTGACTCACTGGCACATCGTTCAGTGAAAGGCAGACCTGGACTCTATAACATTTGCACTATGGCTGGTACTTCAGAACACTGCCTTTAGAATTGACATTTTGTGGAAAAGGAAACAAAATCTCATTCTGAAACAAATTGTGTAACTAAATAAAAAAGTAACAGCTGGACATTATAAGGATTTTATATGAAAATCACAGCAGACATTGTTTAACTTATGGAATCAGATATCCAATGCATTTGTTATCCTCTGTGGAAGATTCAGTGACAACTTGATTACTAACACCCATAGGGAACTTGCATTTCTGCAAAATTTTTCTCCTTTGCTCACCTCAATCATGATAAAGAGTAGAACAAATTCTTTCATTTAGGAAAAATTTAACCTGATAATGCACATTTTAGAAGCCTGCCAATTTTTATCCATTAGAATTTAAGGAAAGTTTATATATAATTCTAAAATTCAATACACTCAAGCCAGTCATTGTTAAGATGACATTAAAATGTGAACATTTACCTAAGATTAACTGAATGTATATAATATACCCTTCCTGTATTTACATATGCATAAATGATTACAAATATAGCACATCCCAATATTAGATATGCTTCTGACTTAAAATATTTCATTTCATATCAATGTTTTTATGAGTACTTACATTTTCTAGTAACATGAATGTTTTTCTTCTATTTGAAAAGATAATATAAAATTAGATTATTTGTTGAATAAAGCTCATTGTTTTTCTTTTTTGGGGGAGGGACATTCTAACAGCATTAATAATACCTTGATTCTCAAACAAGTTTTTTCAAATTTCAAAATTTCTGAAATCTGAATCTGCTTGTAATCAATTGCTATGACAATTATAATTGGTGTTTCTTTTTGTAATATTATTGTAAAATAATAGCACAACACAACCAATATTGGTAGTGCTTTTTTTCCTTCTTCTAAAATAATGGTAAAATAATTATGACACATATTTGAAAACACTTTTACATACATTATCTGTAATTATTTAATTCAGCATATATTTAGTGACTACCTAATGCTTGTTCTGCACTTCAGTTAACAGTAAGTTTGGCACAGGTTCAGCCTTTATGGAACTCAGCCTTTATGGAAAAATATTCAGGACATATACTCAATATAAACAATGTTATCAGGTTACCTAACCATTGTTAAAAAGAAAATTCAACTGAATAAACTTGAAGATCTAATTTGCTTTATTTAATGATTTCATAAATCGGACAACATCCTGCCAAGCCAATAGAAAGAATTCCACTGAGCTGTAGAAAAGCAAAGTTGTTTGCTTCCCCTATGGAAATGTGGAGAAAGGAAATTATTAGCAAAGAATGTATTATTTCAGGGAAGATTATCCTCTTAAGGGGAAGAGAGAGGGTTTATTGGGCAGATTACCTCCCTAGTGCTAAGTAATTCCAGGTTGACTGATTGAAGTTTATATTCCTGGGAAAGGCTCAAACTGCAGATAGGCTAGGTATTAAATCTTGGTTTTCTGATGTGGAGCTTAGAACAAGTGATTCAATTTTGGTCCTGTTGCCTCATTTTTATCGCCATGCGTGGATGTTCAGAAAATGATTTCGGAGAAGACAAATAGCGTGGTCCTCAGACTACGTTTTGGCAGTTTAGGACTTGAAAAGGTGAAATCTTCCAAGAGAAATATATTAGTTCAAAGGGCCAGAAGTGATAAATATGGTCACTTATTGGCAGAATTGAGGTTAAGGTAAAGGAAAAAGAAGCAAACACAACATGAAAGACACCGCATGCTATGACAAAGGGCTTGGACTTTATTCTTATGACAACTGGGAGTTTCAGAGCTAAGCCACTTTATGTTAAGAAGTTTTACTGGCTATTTGTCCCTAAAATAATTTTTCAATTTTATCTCATACTCTTTAATGGACCAAGACAGGCAATGATTTCAGTCCCATAAGGCCATTCATCGCTAGAAACCATTTTTTCAACTTTTACTCAGAAACTAGCCAACTCTTGTCTGTCCTCATCTCTATCTTTTAATAATCAATAAAAGTTACTGTACACTGTTATTTTCAGGTTTTAAGATCACTTTACCAATACCCGAAGGATTCAGAGCCTTCAATTTTACCTTTTTTTTAACTGAACTTGCTAACGTGAATCTTCAACTTTCAAACTACAATCTCATTTTCATTTTAGGTCTCTCATCTCCCCAATACTCTGACATGTATTTAGATTTCGAGTAATGGGTGACCCCAACAGTCTGATATCAGTCAAACCAAACAAAGCAAAAGAAAATAAACCAAACAAGAAACCCCAGATTTTTGCATTTGATTATTTATTTGATGCTTATACTTCCACCGTGGAAAACTTAAGGCTACTGGCTTTTGGTCAATGAATACAGAGTCGAGTTGTCTTGAATTATCGTTAGGAAGCCCAAGACAAGACAATTAAGGTAATAATAGCAATAGAGATCATTCCTACCCCAGGTTGTATTTGTTGATTGAAAATGGTCCTATTATTTCCACATCCCTTAAATTATAACTTTAGAATTTCTTTCATTAAGAGTGTGGTCTATTTCTCAACAGTTTGAATTCACTTGCTTTGACCAAGAAAATACAGAAGTTATTCTATGCCAGTTCAGAGTCTATATCACCATTCTTTTTACCCTTTATTTCTGTACTTTACTCCTCTGCCTTCACTTTGAGAGCAAGCCAAGACCAACTAGCCATGGGATATCAGAAACATGAAAAGGAAAGGTGAGTCATTGGTCAAGAATAAGCACGAACCACCAGTTCCCAGCAAATCCACCACCTCAAAACAATAATGAGCCTAACTGGGACTAAACTCAGCCCAGATTAGTGGAATAACAGACCCACTCTTATAGACCATGGAAAAATAATGGCAATTATTTTGGGGCAATGAATCCCTATGGATTGCAAGCAATCCCAAAGTGTGATATCCACATCTTGTACTACATTTGTCCAGAACTGAGGTCTGTTCCCTTTTGCAATAGTACTGAATAAAATCTGCCATACTGCCTTTAGTGTCTCCAGCTTCATTTTTCTTTGACATTGGATAATGTATATATGAAAGTATAAATCGGCGGGAATGACAAATAAGGAAACAGAGCAGTAAGTTAGACATGGCTTTATGCTTAGGCATAAGATAGTCACACTCACATTTGTTCATGTTCTGTTTACCTATTATTTGACACCTCCAGCACCCTTATTGCTTTTGAATGAGAATCTTTAATGATATGAGAATGGCTATCATAAAACCAGTCATCTCCAAGTAGGAAGACACAAAGGTAAACAGAAAACAGAAAGGTATTCTGGTAGCTGTTTCAAGGATTTCAATCAATATACACTTCACTTGGATATTTTAAGTACAGGTAAATTATTTTTAATAGTTCATCAGTCCAATTTACTACACAGCTAAGTGCATCATATGTATATTTAGTATCTGGGACATATTGATTGCTCAGCAGATCATTTTCATATCAAAACTAAATTCAAAAAAATATGTCCTATTGAAGTTCCCTAAACAATATTCTTACACAGAATACTTATCTCTGAAGATTATGAAGTGGTTTAAGAGTTTGAGTTGGAGAACACAGTGATCAGACTCTAGATGACTTCCAATAATCCTTGCCTTTGATAGTCACACTTTTGTGTGATTCCCTCTGGCTGAGGGTGGGCCATATCTGTGACTTATTTCTAACGAAGAGTATATGAAAACAGGGGGGAATGTCACTCCTTTCATTACTTGATGACAAAGGTAATAGTAGGTAACCCCCATGATTATCTAATACTCAAAGTTGCTAGCATATCCGCACTAATCTCTATCATCATTTATTATCAATTCTTCATGTTTGAAGAAACAAGTTGCCACGAATGCTATAACCACAAGAAACTGAATGCTGCCAATAATCATGAAAGGAAGAATCCTTTCTCCCTTTTCAAATGAATCTTCATAATTGCTAACACCTTCATGGCAGCATTGTGAGACATTAAACAGAGGACCAGCTAAGCCATGTCTGGATTTGTAACCCATAGTAACTGTGAGACAATAAAGGAGAGTTGTTTGAAACTGCTAAATTAGAGATAATATATTATGAAGCATAGAGAACTAATCACAGCACGTCTTTTCCAAGATAGAAAGAAAAATATATTTTAGTTAACTTTGAGGAGAATCAGAAAACAATTATCTAACCAACATCTTTATAACATACTCACATCCTTATAACTCGTGATAGCTTCTGTAGCTATCTTGATTTAATTATGTTTTCAAAAGTTCATTTTCTTTTCATTTGATATTTCATCTGATATTTAAAATATTTTATTTTAGCTGGTAAAAGTTTATGTAAGCTTAATATTTTTTGACTATTTTATAATATTTTATGATTGATACTTTTACTAACAAATGCATGAAAAGGAAACACCATGTCATAAATAGTAACTCTAAATTAATTTAAAAAATGGAAATTCATGGTTAAAGTAAAATCACATATGTAGGGATATATGACATTGTTTCATCTTTATTTTCTGCTTATATAGTTGATATTAACATCATTTAACTGGTGTTTGACTGGCAGAGATAGACTGTACCTAAGCCTAATTCTAAAATCATGATCTTAAACACTAATGCTATTTTATCACCATTATATTTATGTTCCTTTTCATGAGAATGATCATATAAATATTATCTACTAATATTAATTAAATTTGCATTTAAAAATTTCATTTGACTCTGATTATGATAGAGGCTCTAATGGAGCCTAACTCACTCCATTATGAAACAAGCTGGCAAGTGAAACTTCTCCCTGCCTGTGGCCCTCTAACCAGACCTTTCTTACCTGAAGCACCCACCCCCTTAGATAAGGACATTCCATTGTTGAGTCAGTTTCCAAACACACAGCCTCCTTGATGCCAGCAAGTCTGTCGGAGAGCCTGATTAATTGCAGATTCTGCACATAGCCCCTATTGTTTCCCAAGAAGTTTTCCTTTAAAACCCTCCCAATTTAAACAGCACCTCGGAGATAGTCTTGGGATGTGAGTCCACCAACTTCCTGGGTTCCTGGAAGTCAACCTTCCCTTTTTGTCAACCCTTTTCTCTTGGGTTTTGCCCTTTTGAGTGACCAACAAACAGTACAACTTAGGTTCAGAACTGGGCTAAGGCATGGTAACAGTTATGGTTACTGTTTATTTAAAAAATATTTAATCAGCACCTATTATACTTAAGGTGCTAAATTAACATGTGTGGAGGATCAACAGATGAGCAAACAAGATTGGATTTCTGTTCTTACAAAATTTAACATTGTGTAGAATAAAAGACTGCCACATTGATCAAATAATCATTCCAAGAAATGGTTTAAAATTTGGGATTAGAGATAATAAAGCTACAGGTAAAAACTTATGATTCAATGAGAAACTATGCATTGTTTAGAACACATTCTTCTGAGTTGTCTGATTCTGATTCAATAGGGCTCTGGGCATTCTTTGCCTCTGAGCCACTTTACAATTCTATAATTTGTAGATAACTGTAAAGATGGCTTTGCAAATAAGTATCTATAGACATACATATCAATTCTGCCAAGTGGCGAAACTATCCTTTTCTCCCTATTCCTCTGTTCCATCTCCTCACCCTGATGGAAAAGTCAGTTTTACAGCCAACCATTTGCAAATTTATTTTGGTAAACTTTGTGTATTTGGCAATCTGTGTTTTATCAAGCCCTCCAGGTGACTCTGATAAACAGAAATGTCAAGAACCATCTTATAGGTGAAGAGACTGCTGGTAAGCTTAACATCAGTTGTTTTGGTGGAAGCTGGAATTTAGACAAAATTCTACAGAGCAGAGAAGTAAATGGGAGTGGTAACATGGTGTCAGGATAAAGACAAGTGGAAAAATTCTGGCTTGAAAAGAGAAGAGAAAATTATGACAGCTACAGAAGGATACACAGTTAAGGGTGGGTTGCTTGGTGATTGTTGATGCTAATTTAATAAGAGATATTTGAGGATAATTAAAAGGAAGGATCCAGTCTGAAGGAAAAGTCTAAAATAAAATAAAATAAATGTGTTATAAATTCAAAATGTTTTTGAGAATATTGAAGACAAAGTCCAAAGCAAACATTTTAAACTTCAGCATGAGACTTATTAGTTGTTTTAGTGATGATATTGCAAACTTTTCTGTAAAGTGTAAATATTTAAGGCTTTGAGGAACAGTCTCTGTTAAAATTACTCCACTTTGCCATTCAATCAGAAAAGCAGAATTTGAAGAATAGGTAAAATAATGGGCCTTGTTGTGCTCCAATAAAACTCTATTTGCCAAAATAGGCAGCAGGCTACTTGGACCATGGGCTGCAGTTTGCCAATCATTGCTTTAATGGAACAGGAACAAAGGAGATGTTGAAGCGGTAGGAATGTTTCCATATATTTGTGGAATGAAGATAGAAGGGGATGGCTTTCTCTGATTGTTACTATAATATCTATAATTTAGATGAAAAAATAATTGATAAGGAAAAATTCTGAAATGTCCTAAATTAAGTTACAGATGGCAGGAGAATGAGGGAGAGACAAGGGACTGTCTCATCAGTCAATCAGACAAGGTTATCAGTCAATTGCTGTGGGTCATAGCTAACCAGAAACTCCACGATCCTGGATGAAGTCATTTCAGCAAGCATGTAGAAGGTCCCCTGAATCACTGCATCCCCTTGCACATGACCAGTGTCTGACCCACTTCAACAATCCCATGCACTAGCCTTCTCCATGAACTAACCACCTATCCTAGGACTTCCCCACTTCATATTAGCCTACCTACCTTCTCTGTAGCCAGTGTGAATTTAGAGAATTTTCTTTCCTGAGACCCCATAGACATGTGCCCTATTTCTAGAGTCTGGTAGACAAATTTTTTTCTCTTAACAGGCCTTGCTGCTTGTGAAGCAGAAACTTCCTGTCCCAGGATTCAGTCCTTTATCTGGCTAGCATCTGTAAAGGCTCAATAAACCCTTTCATTTCAGAGAGTGCTTGGTCATCAGAGTTCTTTATTTGGCAGTGGGTTTGCAGCATTTTCGATGTTGTTATTGAGCTTGTGGTCTGGGAAGCCTAAGCTAGGTAGGAGGAGAAGAAAATGCTTCTGAATTAGGACGTGTAGAGGATCAATGGACTTGATGTACTCATAAAGTAAAAAATCAGTCTTTTGGTAACCACTGATAGAAGGTGAGAAAGTTTCATGAGTTTCTATACAGAAAGAAGTAGAAAATTGAGAATCCCACATTTGACTAAGATTCATTGATTTAAAATACTCTGAAATTTAACAATAATTTATCTTAAATTAAGCAACATAAGCCATCATATTAAATTACTTTTAACTTAAAATTGATTGTTTAATAATTTTGTTTGTATTAAAATAATTATGTATGTTAGTATGACAATGTTCTGATGGTTAGCTGGTTAAAATTCTCAGTGATATAATTAAAATAATTTTTTAAAGGGGGTAGGTTTAAACAGTGATGTTACAGGTGATATAAACATTTTAGAAAACTTAAATATACATTAGCTCAGATGATAATTGTGGGTCATATGGTGAAGATGCACTATGGGAATTAGAAAATAAACTCTGAAATAATTCAAGCCAGATTTGTTTGGTG
This sequence comes from Smutsia gigantea, assembly GCA_032199065.1. Classification (NCBI taxonomy): domain Eukaryota; kingdom Metazoa; phylum Chordata; class Mammalia; order Pholidota; family Manidae; genus Smutsia; species Smutsia gigantea. The sequence continues at coordinate 102,015 of JAVSCE010014496.1, read as the reverse complement.
TTTTCCACCATGCTTGGCTACGCTCAAATCCCTTTGGAATGCAAAGAGCTTGGTGACAGCTATAATTAACTAGTTACATTTTCACAAATGAGGTCTAATTATAAGTTTAGACATTTCCTTGCCTAACAGAAAAAGCCACTGCTGCTGACACCTGCACGAGCTATGGAAGCTGGGACCAGCTGGGACATTGTCAGGTTAAAACCCTGTTGTTTCTTATGTGAGGTGAGAGAAGATATATCATTAAGCAGAACAAAGCACATCTCCATGTGAGAATTCACCTGTCTTCATAGGTTGTAAAATTACAATGCCAAGTTTTTAAACAAAGCCTACAACTGTTAGTGTTTTAAATAGAAAGCAATGTATTATGATCACAAAACACTCACAAAACTTTTCTGGGAAAAAAAATTTTCTTCATACTGTTTTTGATTGCTTTATATAATATGACTAGATTCTTCCAGTTTGGCAAAAATAGTTATGTTAAAGAGCAGAATTTAGAGGTGTCCCCGTGGCAGTTTGATAAGATAAAAAAATATTTTATAACATTAAGCATTAGCCATTAAGTTTCAAAACTTTTCATTGAAACATATATAGTGAAGTTTAATAATATTATTTATCTATTCATCTATATATCTAATTATTTGTGTAACACTATAGTCAAATGTAGCCAAATAGTCAAGATATATTTTACAGTCAAATATATATACAATTGTTATATATATGATAGTTACGGCATACATGGCAGTTGACTATTACATATAAATTATTTGGCAATAGTTGACTATACACCTGCTTACAGTATGGGTTAAAAAAAGAAAATGAGACTATCCAGAAGATTGGAACCATGAGGATTTGAAGAAGCAATGTCTTCCTTCTCAATTCTAGCCAGTAAAAGAATCTCAAAAAAGAAAAAATGTCAAGGGTCTGGTCATCATGTCCTTTATTCAGATATGATTGGGTTGATGTTGCACTTAGAAATTCCACTCAGTTAAACTGAATAGAAGTAGGAAAGAGAGCAGACACATACTATGGAAGCCTGAGAGAGTCAAGGTGTCTCCGATAGGATAGAGAGAGGCATGTGTCTGGACATTTGGAGCTGACTGGAATAAATCAGTAAAATATTTTTAAAAATTGAGTATGTTGTGTTGCCTCAAATCCTACCACTCTAGATTAAAGAACATTGTGACTGTTTAAGATGAAAATATGATCCTTGGGTTCCCAAATTACTTGGGACAGGAAGCATGCTTAGAAAACTGCTTAATCCCTCCAAATAAATATTCTTCACTTCTCTCCAAAGCCTTCAAGAAAGCTGATAGAAGAGGAGTAACTATCCAGAGGAAAGAGTGAAGAGCTGTGGGGAGTGCTTCAGGAGAGCGAGAACCTGATCAAGGAACATGTCACATTTCAAGAACAGGGGGACTTCACAGCTTTTGCCTTGTCTTCAGAATTGCTTTTGACCAGTGACTTGTATATGTCTACTCTTTTCTCCTTTCCAGATGTGATCATTTATTGTAGTTGTTTTACTGTTTCACCATTCTGTGTGTGTGTGTGTGTGTGTGTGTGTGTGTGTGTGAGAGAGAGAGAGAGAGAGAGAAAGAGAGAGATGTGTGATATAAAGAATTATCTTATTCTTTCAGTTCACAGATCAAGCAAAACACCCTCCTGACCTGATGCAGATCATGAGGCCCCAAATTTTAAGTCTGACAGAATAACTGGATGAGACACCTGTAATCTCTCAAAGGGGATGGTTGAATTACATTAAGGGAAAGCAAGTGTTTTAACCAAGGGGGCAGAATGTGGCAGAATGTATTAATTGTTCACAATTTTTGTTTTTTCCCCACCCCTGCCATGTTTCCCTGGAGGCTGAGTTTATTTTGCTGACTTGTGCCTAACCATGTATTGTTTTGGCCAATGGTCTGTGAGCAGACATAACTTTCTCCACCTCTGTGCAGAAGTAGTCAATGTTCTTGTGTGATTTGGTTCTGTTTCATTTAGTTCCTGCACTCAACCATGAGAACAGCCATACCAGATGTGGACAGCTCTTTTGGCCTGGGTTCAAAGATAGGAACTCCTTAGAAAAGAGCGGAGTCCAGAAAAGATGTAGCTCACCTGCAATCTCAAGTAAACCCACAAAAGTGGTGTCATTGTAACTATGATTTTGAGGTTGTTGCTTTAACAGTGATTAAAACAGATAAATTATCCAAACAATCTCTCTAGCACAAATGCAAGGTGATAATATTTAGGTTGAGAAAGTCAGTTTTCAAATCGTAATGAAATGAGTAGGAGTAACCAAGAGATCATAAAATCTTGCCAAGAGTATTTGAATTTTGTTTTATAACCGGATGCCATAGACAAAAGGCAAAAAGGAAAATGAGAGCTTCGTATTTTGAAAGAGGCTAGAAGAATGCTACTAAAACTCACTGGTGCTGTGTGGGAGCAGAGCAAAAGTTCTCCCCATTTGAAATTATAATAGATAACACAGGGCCCGTGGGTGTGAGTGGAGTGTCTATGGGCTCTTTATGAACCCCTATTCATAGCAGCCTTCAGATTTAAAAATAGAGCAGTAATTATATTTCAAAGAGCAGGTTTCTGACTTTGGGTCTCCAGATCTTAAAAGTCTACCTTCCTACTATTTCATGAATTCCAAAAGTGTCATTTTTCCTTAAATGCATGATCTTCCATTACCTATGACGATTCCTAACCTGGCTTCTGTTTAAATGCTGCATCTATGCACCAGCCTTCGCTGCTGGACAATATAAACTATAAAGCAACTGGTACTTTTTTCTCTGGTGAGGTATTGTCACTATTAAAGTGAAACAACAGCTCAGTTTAAAAAAAAAAGAGAGAGATGCATCTCACTTGCCTTGGTGTTTCAATCTTTTCAAGGTATTGTGCTTCTAGTTTCATGGGAGCCATTGAAAAGACAGTTTAAACAATTTTTAAAATTTTTATTTGATAACTCATTCTATGTGGAAATGTGTAGAGAGCTCAGCTAAAGAGTAATCACAGAGTCCTTTCTCTGAAAAGTGTAGGGAAATTTCATTGAATCAAGCTTTATACATACATTCTGTGGGAAGCCAACTTTCTTATAAAGTTCTTTGATTAGGATAACCTAGTGGGGCCAACGTATCCATCTTAGGACATTTCTGCCATTGGTAATCCTGGTGTGCAAACAATTACAGGCAAAATACATTTTAAATCATAAAAGTGAATGGTGATTAAGGAGTTATAAACACAGTAAAGTGGTTGAATAGGAAATCAACAGAGGAAGGAATGTCCCTATTGGAAGGAACAAATGATTTGGTTGTATGGAAATAAAAATAAGGAAAACTTAGGCTAATGGCTTAAACTTAGGAAAGAGAGACATTGGCTTTGCTATATTGATATCATGATGTTGGAGGAAAAGCTCGCATGTGGGATAGATGCCTGCAAGACCAAGAGGATGTGATGCACTCAGAGTCCAAACTGAAGGCAGTTGATATGCTGAGCTACTGTCCTTGAAATTGAGCTTTCCTTAGATAGGTAATAATTAGAACTAGCTGTAGCCACATGACCTCATAGGAAATAAAAGCATGTCACATTTCTTGCCAGAGATAATGCTAAGACATCTCAGGTAAAACTGAACAGATTTAGTTTTTAATATACCTACTAAGCTTTCCTAAGACATCACAATGTCAGTTTGCTGTAGAGAAAGAGTAAAATACTGATGACAAAACAGATAAAAAAGTCCTTAAAGAAATGTGGTTAGAAACAGATTCCTTTGGCATGCAAAGAAAGAAAGAGAGAAAGGGTGGAGGATAAAGGAAAGAAAGAAAGAAAGAAAGAGAGAAAGGAAGGAAGAAAGGAAGGAAGGAAGGAAGGAAAAAAGAAAGAAAAGAGCAAGAGAAAGAAAGGGAAAATGGAAAACTCCTTTGATTGACAATTAATGTATCTTTGAATTTTAGTAGTTTACTTGAATAGTTATACCAATGAAGCAATTTTCTAAACTTAGAAAATACTTTGTTATATATTAAAATTAAAAAAGCACATTTAGCATAACAGGATGATTTAAGTAAAATGTAAAGCTTTTAAATTTCTGTATCTTTCAAACTAGTTACTAGTTTTTATTTTCAGTGGTTATGTTTTAATATTCCTAAGGATAGACCCATGGAAAATATGAAGCTTTGAACATTTTAGAAAAAAGATGTCTAACAGATGACTTACTCTTATCTTTCAAAGCTAACAATTTTTTGAAATACTTTTTCAAAAAATTTCACTACTCAGTATATAAAAACCCTTTACTGTTTGAAATATATATACATAGACATATATTTACATATATATACATATAGATTTAAAAAGCTTGAGACATAATTTACACAACATAAAATTCACCTACTTTAAGTATACAATTCAGCATTTTTAGTATGTATAGAGTTGTGTAACCATTATCACAATCTAATTTAAGACCTTTCCATCACCCCCAAAAGAAATCTCATGCCAATTATCAGTCACTCCCTTGTTTCCTTGCTAAACTCCAATATCTGGCTACTAAAGTTTTATACTCTGTCTCAATAGATTTATTGGTTTTACATGAATAAAATCTGGAAATCTTACATAAATGGAATGAAATAGTATGTAGTCATTTGTGATTGGCTCCTTTCATACGGCACAATTTTGTAGCATATACAATGTGTCAGGACCCAATCCCTTTTTATTGCAAATAATCTATTGTATGTATATATCACTTTTCATTTATATATCAATCAGTTGATGGATATTGGATTATTTCCATTTCTTGAAAACTATGAATAATGCTGCTGTGGACATTCATGTACAAGTTTTATGTCAACACGTTTTTATTTTTCTTAAGTAGATATCTAGGAGAAGAACTGCCGGCTCCTATGGTAACTATATGTATTTAACATAAAAGTGTAATTTTATGAGTGAATTTTCTTTCTCTAAAGATTATAGAAAAATGAAACTATTCTCCCCAAAACTCTGAATATTATTTTTTTCCAAGAAACTTTATAGAGCACTTTCAATCATCCGTAGCAATCATGATCTACTTTTTGAAATTAAAACAAAGAAATTAAGGAATCAATTCAGAAAATCTGAGTTTCAAATTTAAGATGGTGACTTCTGCCAAACACCCATTTTCCTCAAAATAGCATTTGTACTTGCTGCAGTTTCTCTGAAAACCTAAATGACAAAAATGATCATGAAAGGCAGTAATTTTGTAATTTTTTGGCTGAGTGACCCTGAGTCTATTGGCACCCAACAGTGAGGAAAATGGTTTATAAACACCCACATCATATGCCAGACCAAAGTTCTGTAGTGCCTCAAACTTTAAAAATATTGCAAAATGTTAATGTGATTAAGATTTTACATTGTTGATAGATTTTTACCAAACTCTATTTGAGAGTTAACTTTTTTCTAATAAAATTAATATCATTATATTGCATACTATTATGTTTGTACATTATTATTGATTTCTTAGTCTCTCGAACTAGTATATAAACCAAAGGGCCTACGGATTTTTTTCAATATCTACAAATTTAAAGGCATTTTAAAGTAAATCTCTTAAGGCTGGAAACTTAAAAATTCTTTTGTTTATAAATATATACAGTTCTATTAAATAAGAGATTATAACTGTCCTCTTAACAGATTCAAAGAAGTGAATGAATAACCACAATTGAAGGCCACTGAAAAGGGATTCTGGTTACCCAATTCTATCAATCATTATTGAAGGCTAAGTCTCCCTTTAAAGTCTTTTTCTTATTTCAGTAAACCAAATTTGACACTAGTAATGGGAACAGAGGAAAAATAATGCTTGCTTATTTTCTCCCTGCTTTAGGCATTATTTGTTACATTAAAATAATTATCCTAATTTTCAATAACCTACAAAGTTCCATTCATTGTTAATCCAGTGTGGCAGACAAGTAAATACTTGTGAACCAGATCATCTTTCTTACCTAACGTCACAAAAGTGATAATTGAATGAATTGAAACTTTAATCCGGAATTCTCTAACACCAAAATATGTATGCTTTTCCCACCACACCTGAATTCTTCTGAATTGAATTCATTCATGTAATAAGCAAATGCTTTGTCCATGGGGTGCATGTTTTATGCTAAGTGATAAGATTATGAAATGGAATACCATGGTTTCTGTTCAAGAGACTACAGTCAACTGGGAGAAAGAGAAGTAATTATTGTCTGTAATTAGAATAGAAAGTGGTAAGTGCTACATTTTAGGCATATATACATGGGATAAAATATGTGAATGACCACAATTAGGTTTTGGGGAAAGAAGGTTGAAGAGAATTCTTTTAGTAGAAAGTCATAAATGATATGAGAATTGTGGGTAGAAGATTAACAGAGGGATTCTAAAAGAAAGCATGGGACAAAGAAACAGTATGACATACCAGAATAGGAATAGGAGGTGTAATGTGATGTGATGCAAATAATTAACCTGGAATGGACAGCAAAGGCTGGATCATAAAGGTTCGTTTAACTTGGACTTTTTCACTTTTTTCATCAAGGCTGGTGAGTCCCCAGGAGCAGGAGGGAAAACTGATCTGGTGAAAGGCTATGCATCACAGATGGGATTTGTCGCAAGAGTTTGAAAAGAAAGCAGCATTTGTCCTAATGTTTATATGTCTGTATTTAGATAAGATTCATGATTTATTTGGAATTTCATAGGTCTTACTTTTCAAGTAAGAATCATACTTTTCAAAGGGAAGAGATAGATTAACAAGATTGAGGCAAAAACTCAATGTCCTCTCAAGTTAAGGAACAAGAGTGAAGATCGAGAAGCCATGCAGCAGGCAGCCAGAGGCGCATGTCCAAAGTGGTGACGATGTCGACCAGGGTGATGGTGGCAAAGACCCCACATGTGGTGCAGAGTCAGGCCAGGATCACAGAGGCATTCGTACAGGTGCCAAGGAGGCCAATAGGGGAATTCTATTCCTCATTAAATCATCAACATCTTTTTATCATAAAAACATTGTCTATTTATCTTCAAACGCATCAAGTCATATGCATTAAATACCTAAAGCCTTTTGAATATTAATTATACTTCAATAAATTGATTTAACATTTCTAAAACCACACCCCAATTTTTCAAATATTGATTCTTTATAAAATCTTTATTTTCATCCTGTGTCTGTTCTCTTTCTTAATATTTACTTACTTCAAACCTTTTCATTTCAACAGCTAATGTTATGTTCTAACAGATCTACCAACATTTCTCATTTATCCTTGAATCTAAAGCACCAACTTTTTAATGACTTTAAACAGAAATTTTTAGAGATGTTTTAATATGATGATATCATATATTAGATAACATAAGCCCTACATATGGTTCATAGTGGTTTTTATGATTATATGGCTATGTTGCAAACAAACAATTTCTGTTTGTCTCAAGGTTTTTAGTTAATCAACTTTTCTACATTTGACACTGAGTTACAGTTAGTGATTTTTAATGTGTAATGCATTAATGTAATTACAGACGTTTGGCAACTTTTTACTCATTTCTTTGGCTTTTTTCTTTATAGGAACACAAAAAATAAATAGAGCCCATACTCTAGAATAGAAGTTTTAATTTTAATAGATGTCTTGAAATTATTTTCTGGACCTGTACTGTATTTCCTTTGGAAAAGGTGCATAGCTTTCATAAGATTTCCAAAGGGGTTTGTGCCCCCACCCTCTGATTCTCTTCTGAGGAATGCCAGAAGTTGAGCTGCTTTATTTATTCATATACTTATTTATTTAGAGAATACATACTCCAACTATGTTTAAGTATCTTAAAATTACAAAGTGGATCACTGCAACATTATTAAATGTTTTTCTTTTAGAAAAAAATTGTGACTTTTACTTCAGTGAATTCTAAATTCTTCTAATTTGCTCTTTCTTACTTTGCTCCGTTGGAATCTGGCAATTCTACTCAAATGTCATTGAGATTGCAGCAATTAGCCTTCTTTTATGGCAGAACAGATGTTCTAAGTGTCAAGTTAATTTGACATGGGTTGGTATGGAGATATCACAGCTGTTATAATTTATTTCTGGTTAGGTCAAAAGGCTCATCATTATCAGTTCAAAATATTCATAGAGTATAATAAAATGTAAACATATTTCCAATTAAATTGAGTTTCAGTTTGTCATGGTACATTGTAACCTCCTTCTGTCACATATGGTACCATGGGCTATATTTTGACAAGTCAATATTCATTTCCATGATTACAGTATGAAGGGTTTTGTTTGTATATATAACAATCATTACTTTTTTTATTACAGTACAGAGAGCAGCTGATTGAAAACAGCAGGAAAGATATCTTCCTGCATTGCTGTGTTATTTCTAGACAACAGACACTGAAATCTTTCTATATAACCAACTTCCCTGAATATTTTCCTGTTAACCATAAAAAAATTAATATAACATTCTAAAATCCTATAATGCTCACCTATCACTATTCAACTTTCTAAATCAGAGAAAAGTCAATGATTAATCTTGAACATACTAGATTCAATTCAAAAAGGCTGTTTGTATGATGAGCTTCCACAAATGATTAACTTTCATCTCAAAAATAATAGCAACTGTTTTTTAATAGATCATTCCTAACCTAAATAAGTTAGCACAATCTAATTTAGTGATTAGGATTGTTTAAATAATTGAATTGACTTTGCAATTTTCTGGTTATTTCAGTCTTAACCACTGAATCAGATCCAATCTATAGTGACACAACTTATTTGTGACAAGCAGCTATTACTATAGCTAAAGGAACAACTTTGTGTTGAAAGAAGGTTTACTTTTACCATTCTACAGTAGTTTTATTTGTGTGGTATTAGATTATATTTGTTTATATAATAGAAATATAAAATAAAAAAGTAATGAAAAGTAGGGAAAATAGGAGATACAATTGATTCAAGTATACTATTAGCCCATTTGAGTTCAGCATTTGAATATTGTTCATTTTGACAATAACTTATATGGGAATTTTGTAAGAAAGCCTTGTTGCCCTCTAGGAGGTAAACTACTAAAAATGAGGTAAGCTATCCAGGGATGAGTGGTGAGGCTGGACAAAATTGCTTGGACTGCATTCTAAATACTCTTTCTTACCTCCCTCCTTCCCCCAGGTGATGTCTCTTCCAGGTATATTCTAACATTGGACATTAATTATTTTAGATGCTAATTAGCTTATATATACCCTACAGTCATCATCTTTCCTAATGTTACTGTGACAATTTACAGAAAAGATTTTCTCCTTTAGTCTGAGAAGACATGATAGATGCGCAATTCCTGGCTTCCTCCTTATTGAGGGGTAATTTACTACAGGCAAGTCAATCTACCAGTCGGTAGATTGCTAAATAGAAGTAAAACCTTCTTGTACATCATCCCTGGAATAGCCAGGGAAAGGGCACATCTAGCTTGAGTCATAATCTCTTACTTATACTTATACGGACAAATGTTCACTAATCCTTCCCTCCCACCATCAACACCCCATCACCACTCACATGTGCAAAGAGGCACATCTTTTGAGAACCACACTTCCAATGGTTGGGGATACCCATTATCTTTTAGTTTTCATAGATAACATTAATTTCTCTCACTGATTAATTTCTCAAAAAATGCAAAGCTATGTGTATGTTCAGCCTTTAGCAACTTCCGGCTCCTAGAATTCATGCATCATAGATGCCAACAATCAAATATGCTTTTTGAAATTTTACACTTATGTCCTAACTTTTCCCCTTCTTTGTAATTCTGCCCTTATCATCCAGTTGTTCAATTATGTTCTCTGCACTTAGAGGTCTCTATGGGGTATTCCATTCTCATGCCACAGAGGGTCTTTGCAATCTGAAAGTGATCCCTGCATTTATACTCAGAGTTTTCTTAACCTTCTTGAAGACTTTTTGCTATGATATATTAAACCAAGTTCTCCCTTCCTAATATAAGTCATTTGCCTTCCACCCAAAAATATATATCCTAGGACATTATCATTAAAATAAAATAATAACAATAAAAATATGATTCTCCCTCTTGACACTGAATTGATTTCCATCTTACACCTCATTTCTCTAGCTCTTCTCACTGACATAACTCTTGAGAGTATCGTCACCCATATTCTCTCAAATTCTAGATCTGCCTTTTACTTGTCTGTACCCCACTAGCTGGCTTCAGCTTCTACCATATTGTTTTCTTCAGTATCTTATTGCCAAATCAATTGGCAGTACCTCTCACCTTATCTTATTCAATGTTACAACAGCAATCAATGTATTCAACCACTTTTTCTTCCCACAATAATCTCTGTTGGTTTCCCAGACACAATATGTTAAATTTTCTACTTACATGCATGGTTCATTTTGCTTTTCAAAACCCTTTCCTCATTTCCATATCTCATGGGCATCCTCGGATCTTTGTTTTCTTATCTTGTTGTTCTTTTCCTTTATGTGAAAGAAACATCACATTGCTCTATTCAACAAGTTATGCTGTTTTCCAAGTTTACCTCATTTGCCTGGACTTTTCCCTAGAGCTGCAGTCCCATCTATCTAAATTCCTACTTGATAGCTCTATGAAGATGTCTCCATGCATCCTAAACATATACTAAGCAGAAATTCTCATTTCACTCCCCAAATCTGTTCCTCCTAGAACCAATCATGTATACAAAAATTGTGCCAGGATTCATCCAATTACTCAGGTAAGAAAAGTTAGAGACATTCTGCACTGCTTTCTCTACCCCATTCATTGTACTCAAGCCTCAATTATATTTTACAATGTTTTACATCTATAATATGTCCGCTTTTCCTGATCTCCCTTGTCACCACCCTGGTCATTCTCTCTCATGCAGATTGAAAAAGCCTCTTAATTCATCCCCTGAAGGCTATCTTGAACCTTCTTATCCATTTTCCACAGAGTAGCCAGAACAATACTTTTACATTAAAAATCAGATAATTTTATTCTCAGCTTAAATGTTTTCCTATGACATTTAGAACAAAATATGGACTCTCCCGCAGGCTGGTAAGAACTGGTTGATTTTGTCCCATTTACCTTCTTCATCTCATCTCAATACCACTCTCTCTAATTCTATTATAACAATGCATGCGGTCAAGTCACTCCCACATGCCAACCCTTTTCTCATTATTTTACATTTTTCCCTCTGCCTTATACAAGCTTCCCCCCTTTCTGTTTAGTGTGACCATGCTCACTGGTTTTCTGGATAAAATACAACCCTAATTATGAATAGCATCCCTTTTTCCTTCAGAAATGGCTCAGTTCAGAAAAATTCTATAGCAAACCTGTCTTTGCAAAACAAACTATTCATATTTTCAAATCTAAAATAAATGTCACTTCATCAGAAACTTTGCCTGACAATCTTTACAAAGCATTCCCCAATTTACAGTCCTAACCCTTACCCTGTTTCCCTTAAACAGATGTTTTAATTACCATGTGTTACATTAAGTATATATCTGACTGGAAGGCCCAGAGTTGTTTTATATACTGTTAAGAAAGCACCAACTTTGTCAAACTATGAAATACTACTTTTCTATCACCCGTATTTTTCCATTTTAAGCTTTCTAAAAGAATGCTTTGAATCAGTCAACATTTGTCACTCTTGTATGTATAAAAAACATAATCATAAGCAAAATAAATTGGTGAAGGTGTCTCTAAACCTTGCCTGAATCCACACTTCAATTTTTCTAATTTGTATTTTTATTCACAGTTATTGGTGTCTGTGTTTTCATGTAATATTGCCCTGCATGCTGTTAAGGGAATTGAGAGATGCAGAGAAAGAAAGAAATCTTGTTTTTTCTTTTTTCAAAGGTATATGTTACAATTGTTTCCTACATTTTGAATTAAACCCCTGGCACACATTTTGCAAGTTCTAGTATTGGTACTTTCTTTATTTCAGCAGAAGTTACCAACAACTAGGACTCCTTTTCTTTCCTCAGACAATCCTGAAATATCTTACATACTGAAATGTTCTTGGAGGTATCTTTCCAAACCAACCATCAACAATAACAACTAGACATGTTTTCACATGAGCTTTTTCTAATTGTGCACACTTGTGTCAACACCAAGTAGGACTGCCTCATCACTCCCATCCTGTGAAATTTAGCTGGTTCCAATCTTACCTTCTTCCCTGGAGCCCTGCAGACATCTCCTCCCTGCATTCGTGAATTACAGGGAAATCTTCTTTCTTTTATGTTAATTAATTAGTGTAATTAATTGCATAAATTAACATAATAGACACTGCTATGCCTGTGAATTCCTTTCCCCTAAGGGCTGAGGCATTTTATCAAACAAAACACCTGATTCCACTAGTATAATGACATATGAACAGCCCAACCAAGTGTGCCTATAAGCAGACCATGACAATTTCTTCCCCTTAGGCTGCTGCCTGGACCATAGTAACAGAAAGACACTATTAACCAGACAGTGAAAGTTCAGAGATGTTAAAATAGAAATATATATTAGGATTAGTAAAACAGAAGATATATTTTGTTGACATTTTCCATTGGCCAGCTCTCCCTGGGGACTGAAAGTTGCATTAGTCTGTGTCCATTTTGCTCCACCACCTTGACCAACAGACCTAATGTACTGCCTGCTACAATGAACTGTTCCATATACCTTTGTTGCATGAATGTGTAAATCAAGCCACATAGTGAAAAACCTATCCAAATAGCTAATTTATTTTAGGTAGTGAAATGAGCAAAAGCACTAATTAAAGTGAATCCATTTCAATCTTAAGACTCCTGATTTTCTTAGATAAATTTTAATTTTGAAGTTATAAAGGTTTAATATGAAAACCAAATAGTCAAGTTCTCTATGTATATAATTTTAAAACTATATATTTATACACTTTTTTAAAGTCATTCAGTTTAACTGAGTAGAATTTCTAAGTGCAACATTGATCCAATCACATATTTTAACAAAGGACATGATAATCACATCTTTGTTTTTTTCTTTCTTTTTTGAGATTCTCTTACTGGCTGCAATTGAGAAGGATGGAATTTCTTCTTCAAATCCTCATGGTCCTGATCTTCTACTTCCCTTTTGTTTTTTTAACCCAGACTGCAAGCAGTTTTTTTCTTTTCTGAGTCAGTTTAACCTTGGCAATATTTATCCAATGCAGCTAATAATAAACAATTCATGTTACTAACATTCTCTCTTGGGTAAAACCTCATTTCCCAAAGCCACAAAATTTATTTAGCAAATTTTTTGCCTTCCAAGTTATTACAGGTGATAGTCATACCGAGTGTTTTCTGACACATAATGTGGTTGCAAACTTCAATAGCATTTCCTCACGAGTTTGTATCCAGACAAAAGCCTATGCCACATATTTTAGGTATTTGCTGTGGAAACTCACCATTTTGGTACACATTTCTTTTTCAGTCAGTTCTCGCTAGGGAAACAAACAACACTAATACTATAGGACTTACACAAACAAATGTGTTTTTACTGTTTACATAAACTGATGGTGGCAGATTAGATGGTGCTCAGGGGGCTTCTGCTGGCAATGCTGGGCTTCATCTGCCTTTTCATTCCAGAATGCATGCTGAAGGAGAGATCCTTATTTAGGACGTTTTATATGCGGCAGTGGGCAAAATTTCGAAAGGCAAGGGCAAAGAATACATAAGTGTCACTGAAAGGTTCTGCTTTGGCTTGCATATAGTGTATTCCATCTGCTCACCTTCCATTGGCCAGTGAAGTCTCATGGTAAAAGTCAGTTGGCTATATATGCCATGTATAGAGAAACATGACATCATGTAGAAGGAAAATAGTTGTCACCCAAATACAATGTTCCTCACCATATCTTATAGGTTGAATTGTGTTCCCCAAAATTCATATGTTGAAATCCTAATCTCTAGTACCTCAGAATGTGATGGCATTTGGAGAGAGGGCATTATTTTAAGAGAGATAATTCAGTTAAAATTAGATCATTAGGTGGTACCCTTATAGGAAGAGGACATTTAAATATAGACATGCATAGAGGGAGAGTGCCATGTATTAGTCTGCTTGGGAAAATGCCACAGAATGTGTCTTCAAACACAGAAAGCTATCCTCCTACAGTTCTGGAGGTTAGAAGTCCCATATCAAGGAACCAGCCAATTCAGTCTATTTCTGGCTTGCAGTCAGCTGTCTTCTTGCTGAATCCTCACATGGCCTTTCCTCTAGGAGACCTCTTGTATCTCTTCGTCTTCTCACTAGTTCAGTTAGATTAGAGCCCCAGTTTATGACCTCATTTAACCATAAGATTATATCCATAAACATCCTATCTCCAATTATTGTCACATTGAACTTCAGGATCTCAAGATGAATTGGGGGTGGGAGGGACATGACTCAATCTATAACATGCCTGATGAAGACACAGAGAGAAGAAGGACATCTACAAGCTAAGGAGAACGGTTGAGGCAGAGTGATCTCACACATCTAGGTTTCAGAACTGGGAGAAAATGCATTTCTGTTGTTTAAACCACCCATTTTCCTGTACTTTATTATGGAAGCCCTAAAAAACGAATATACCAGCCAAGCCTCCATATTCTCCCTTCCCTCAGCCACAGTTCTGTAGTTATTACTCCTTTATACATAGCCAGAATTCTGTCAATGAAGGACACAGCTCAAATTTTAAATGCTATATTTCAATATACACCCTCTAACTACAGATTATGTTTTTCCAGCTCTGTTTCTCCATAATTTCATCACATGATATCTACTTTATAATCTTTCAAGACCCCCAGGATCTTGATTCTTCCCTACGATATGCAAAACATTGAATGATCACAAATTAACTTTCTTTCCTAATCAGGCAAATTGTTTTGCAACACCAACTTCAATGAGAGGAACCATTAAGTTCCTTCCTCCCTTGCCCTTCCATGGCATGTGCTCTTCTTATAATCCATGTGGTTTAACTCCTAGTGATTAAATATTTGTAAGACTAGAACTATACTTATTTAAATTAAAATGGTTGATTAAAATAAATCCCATAGAATTTAAAAGAAACTCTCATAGAAGTAGAGAACTATCTTCTTCAGACTGAAGTTGAGACCTAGCCACCTTCCTGGAACTGTTGGGCAGAAAAACAGAAATGAGTAGGATGAAAAGGAGAGAGGGGCCCCCCAAAATGACTCAGGGAGTGGATCAGATAGAGCCAAAGAGCCGGAAATGACTCAGAGAGTTAATGAGATGAAGCCACAGGGGCCAAGAGTGACTCAGGAAATGTCCAGGGTCCCCCCAGATAAGAAACATCAGAGGCACAGGCACAGCACAGCCCCTGTCCTCATTTCACCAATCAGAACAAGCCTAGAGGGCTAAAAGCTGTCAATCAAGGATCTCTCTGCCCTGCCAAAACCACATAAGAGAAGCCTCAGAATGAGCATCCACGCCTGTTTTACTTTAGGCAGGCCCACTCTGCTACTCTCTGCAGAGTGCATTACAACTTACTTTGCTTTCTTGGCTTTGGTTTCTCATCTCACTATATCTGACTTCCCTGCAACACGGAGCCGAGGTCCTTCTTTCCTAACAGAATTTTCGTATGCTTCCCACTAACCCATATTTTCCCTCTCATTATTGTTATTTTTTTCTCCTAGTCCTTTTAAATTAATTAAACAAGATTATATCAAGTGGTTGTAATGCCAAGGCAGACTAGAAAGGAAATCAAAATCGCAAACCAAAATCAAAGCCTGTAGGTGCCTCAAGGTTACAAAATCAAAACTTCAGGACAACGAATCACAAAGAGCCCACTAGACTTTAAGCTATAGCCAATCAATAATTCCCTCACTTGGCTTCTGCCTTTTCTTTGCAAAAGTGTCTCCCCAGCTCCCGTCCGTGGAGCATGTCTAACTACTTCTGGTTTGGCACTGCACAACTCAAATTGATTTTTGCTCAAATAAACCCTCGGCATTTTAATATGCCTCATTTTGTCTTTTAAAAGCCAAAAGTTAGCATATAAAATTAGAACATTATATTCATCAAGGCAGGATTTTGCCAGTTCCATTTCCCATTGTTTCCTGTTTCTAGAACTCTGAATAACATGCTAAATATAAATGAACACAAGGACTGAAGAATCCAGGACTTGCCAGAGGCATGGCCATGACAAAATACAACTGAAAGTTTACAGCTGAGAGAAGAGTCAGCACTGACTGTAGGCCAAGACCAGAGAGCCGAAGGCCATCTTGCTGCCCAACCCAGCAGATAATAGCTTTTTAGTCACTGCACTGCCCCTTTTGTCCTTGCCTTGCAGTTAACAGCTGAATAAAGAGGAGAAATTCTAAGGTATAGGGAGAAAAACAATTTACTTACATCCCCCCAGTGCAAGAGGCCAGGATATAGTGTTGGAGAAATATAATTGAAACTAAAATCTCCTCTCAAACGCAGAAAACTTCCCCACAAAGGTAGAAGAGAAATAGAACAGTTTCATTATTGAATAAGGATTCAACCAGAATGTGACACGCATCACAGGCAATCCGCTAAAAGATTGCAAAGATCCAACAAAACTGTACTTATTTACAGAGCCAAGCAGACACATTACATACATGTTATAAGGATGTGACTACACCATTTTGTCACACATAGATCATCCTAAATTCACCAATCACCTAAATGGTAATTGATGTGATCACCTGTTAGCTAATTTGGCTTTATCCAAAGGAAAAGTAAACTTCTCATGTCTTTATGACAAGAAATATTTCTTTGCAACTTGGAGTGAGGTGCCTAGAGAAACTGGGCTTCTCCTCTCCCACAGAAACTGGGAGATAGAGGCTGTATCGTCCTTAATGAGGACATTTCAGAGATTGGCTTGCAGCTCATTGAGAAAAGACATTCCTGGGTCATGAAGCAGATGAGAGGCTTATTTAGTTTCATAAGATTTATATACATTTCAAAGAGACAGAGAAAAGTTTTACAATTACAAGTTTTCTAAGATAAATGCTCTAAGAAAAGGGAGGAGATGAGTCTCTTCCCTTATTTTCAACAAGGCTAATCAAGCCTCTTATTTTTAATTTATATTTACTGCTAAAAATAACAGGTTAAAGCTGCGAAAATGTTTAAGAGGTTATGTTAGGGTAAATTCAAAAGGTCATAGTTTGGATTGGCCACTTTACATTACTGTGAATATACCTCCTTATTAAATACAGTACACACACATTGTGGGCACATGTACACGCACATGCACACCATTTCAGAACATATTCTCAAGTCCTGCTGAAGAGTGTAGGTCACCCAGGGAAAACTGGTTTCTGTGTTTTTTAACTGATTAATATTTTACCAACTGCTGCTATTAGTCTTTCATTTTTTTGAAGTATAGTTGATATAAAATATATTAGCTACAGGTGTACAACATAGTAATCTGACAGTTATGTTCATTACAAAATGTTCACTATAAGTGTAGCTTTTCACTATTATTTTCATTTTTTATGTTATTGAAAATTAGTTTAAATAGAAGGATGAAGGCAAAGAAGAAATAATGTGCATCATTAGTAAACCACAAGTTAGCTAGTTCTCCTCCAAAGCTAGGCAGAACGAATTTTTTTTCTCCTACAAGGCAGAAGCCATGTTGACCTCTTGACCCACATCCCTTGCTAATGCCACTCACTGAACAAGACATTTATTCCTACTTGAGAAAAATCAGAGATCATAAATGTAACAGCTACTCTTCATATCTTCATATTGTGGACCCTCAGGGTACATATATTAAACCCTCATGATGTGTTTCTATTTAATCACAGTAAAGAGAACACATGTACACACACACACACACACACACACACACACACACACACACATACACACACTGAGTTGTGCTACTCAGATTTTCAGTGCTATGGTAGGTAGCTACCCGATCCTATCGTCTCCAGACAAAGCTACAAGCTAATGTGCAGTGTACTTGCTCGAGAAGCTCTATAGAGCTGACTATTCATAGAAGCAGACATGTAGAAATGGTTCTTTGGGATCTCAATAATTCTATACAAACCCAGGTTACAAACTATTGGCTGTGAATGGAAATCAGGTGATTTCATATTCTTTGCAGTAGAACCAGGGGATAAGCAGGTAAGCAAGGATTAAGGAAAATGAGGAAAAGGATTTTGACCCTAGCTCAATTTTATTATAAAATGTCCATTTACCACAGAGCTTTGGGCTTAGAGAGGAGACATACATTTATTTGGCTGGAACATGGGTCACAATTACCACTTTTATCACAACTTAGGTTGTTTCCCTATTATGTTAGTCCTCAAACAGTTGTTTTGCACTCCAACTGCATCAATAAAGATGATACCTCTACACTAAACAGGTGCCTCAAGAAGGGAACAACACTTTTGAATGCAATCTGCTTTAATTACTAGGATATTATCTCTTTTACAAGGACAATTTTATTTGCATGAGAATGTCTTAGAATCGTAAGGGATGATAGCAATCACCTAATTCCGTCTCCCTCACAATGTAGTCCTAACGTCTGGCTGTTCCCTGTACAGGAATAATCAGGAGGCCTCCCAGCTTTCTTTACATAGAGACTGTGTTAGATTTTAGCATAGAGGTGATTTATTTTGGAAAGTCTTCCCTGACTCCTCAAGGCTAATCTATGATCCTCTCATAAGTACTATCTCTATTTCTTTAGTAAAACTCTGCTTTACAATCAATTCTTTTGTTTCAGTTTGCCTGCTAGACTGATTTCAGCTTCTATAAATAAGGATCTTTTTTGATCTTGCTCTTCATGGTAATCAGCTCCCAGTACAATGTTTCTCATGTAGTAGATGATTAATAGATATTTTGACTCAGTGAATGAGTGAGTAGTCTTATAATTTCAACTGTGTCAAATCTAAATATATTTTTGAAGATAAATATGAAGATGCAGAATCAAATTTCTTTCTGAATTTTATAACAAGAACAGTGTCTTTACACAGTTGGCACGATTAATTATACAATTAATTATGTTTTTCTATTTTAGGGTGCATCCTCAGAAAATTACAGTTAAACTTTTGATTCACATATAGAATATGCTTGTATCCACCCTACTCAATGGGCCCATTTCAAACCTCTCCCTTGTTTATTTTTCTTTTTAAAAAATTTTCTTCATAATTCTTACATGGCTCTAAGCTGAGTTATCTTGACATTAATAAATATTACACAGCACCATAAAG
The DNA here is from genome assembly GCA_032199065.1 of Smutsia gigantea. Classification (NCBI taxonomy): domain Eukaryota; kingdom Metazoa; phylum Chordata; class Mammalia; order Pholidota; family Manidae; genus Smutsia; species Smutsia gigantea. The sequence goes on along the minus strand of JAVSCE010014496.1, from coordinate 82,906 downwards.
TACCGAAATTCATTTTGAAATAAACACAAAGTTAAAAAATTTAGAAAAACTGTAATTCTAGGGAAAAATGCATTGATTTTTTTTCTCATATAAAACTAAAGTCACTTTCCTTTTAAAGAACAGAATCATTTATAATGGCTTATATATTTTATATATATGTACATATATACATACATACACGCACATATATATACATATATATATGGCATCTTATATATATTTAAAACATTTTTTTACACATAAGACATCCTGAGATTTTCAAAATATATTATAATTTCTAGATTTCTTTTGTGTATATGCAACATTACCTGATATTAAGCTATATGATCCTTTGGATATATGGAAGGAAATATTAAAATTAAAACTGAATAAAAGTTAAAACTGACCTTTGCAAAAGACATGAGCTGCTTGCAGACAGCTTATTTTAATGAGAGGGGAAAAATAAAATAAAACCCTGCTTTTTAGCTCAAAGAAATTTTTTAGATATAAACCAGAACACTAAAATCTTAAATGACTACAGAAAATTTGTTAGTCCGTTAATGCATGTGTTCATATGAATATCTCTAACTTAACTTGCAAGTCAAGTTGTTTGGAAAATAAAAAGAACACATACACAGAAAAAAAAATAGTGCCAAAATTCAGCTAATGGACTAGACAGGCAAATTCCTATTTATTTAACAACAGAAACAGTTTATATTGCAAAACAGCTTTAATATTTCACTAATTTCTGTAATCTATAATGTTATAAAACAGGTTGTTGGACTGACTATTAAAAACTTCTCTGAAACACTAAAGGCAAATCTAATTTCAAGACTAACCATCTGTTATCGGCTGAACTGTGTTCCCCCCAAATTGATATGTTGAAATCATAACACCAGGACCTCAGCATGTGACCTTAATGTCACTGCAGATGTAAATGAAGATACAGTCTTACCGGAGTAGTGGGCCCCTAATCCATTACAACTAACATCCTCATAAAAAAGGGAAATTTGGACACAGATACCCACACAAAACCCTATACAGGGAAAATGCCATGTGAACATGAAGGCGAGATTGGGGCACAGAACAGATTCTCCTTCACAGGAAGGAACAAACCCTGCTGACACCTTGATCTTGGACTTGTAGCTTCCAAAAGTGTGAGTCAGTAAATGTTTGTTGTTTAAGCTCTCCAGTTCACTTTTTGTGGCAGTCTTAGAAAATCAATACACTATGTGATTCATTTTCTCCCATTGTCCTCCTGGAATCAAGTCACTGCCTACAGACAAAGCACTACTACACATTGGTCATGGCCTTTCCATGATGTCAGTTGTGATGCCTTGATAATCATACTATGTTTTCACAGTCACTAACCTATTTCCTTTGCCTCTCATGTGCAGTGGGTGACTTTCTCAGCATCTTGAGTAATGACTAATGTATCTGAACTGATTCAAAGATATGGTAAACTGTACATACATTCTCAATTTGCTATTCCTGAGACAAACCCTCTAAGTTATATGCTTATCATTTTTCACTTGACATGTTTTACCAGTTTTAGTGACATTTATTGATTCAGTCCCCTCTGGTATGGTTTTCCCCCCTTGTTTATTAAAATTTCTGTGTCTGATCTAGTACAGAGTAGATGTGAAGATGATCTTCCTATCCTAGAAAATTCTATCAGCTAAAAAATACTAGTAACAAGAAAACAGTGTTTTGATACGGTCTATGGCAAAACAATGCTTTTTTATGCTATGGAATAGCAATTAGGCTATTGTGACTTTCTGGAAAATTTAAAATTTAAAGCATGTGTATGTATGCATGTGAGTGTACATATGTATATGAAAACATGTATATATATATTTCAATAATTGTTAAATATTTTGCTCTTACTAATCATTACAAGAGGACTCTTGTTCATATATCTCCATTTTGCTTTGCTTGCTGCCAGATATTAGTCTCCTTAGTCACTGGATTTCAGAAGTGTTCTATGAAAATAGTCACTCTGAAACACATTAGATTTAGTAGTCCCCAAAATAGCCCACATTTTAATAGAGAAAAAATATTCATTGCTTTATTATTTTATGGGAATTTTCAGTAGATGCTGTTTTATATACATTTTAATGTAATCTCTCTGTTGGGACTCCAAAATTCACTGGGGAATGATAAGGAAAGAGACTCACAGTCTTTCAGGCTGGAAGTGTCTTTTTCTTTAAAACAACAAATGAAAAGTCAAAGAAAAGTCTCATTGCTTACCTACTGTGGAAAGCAAAATAGTAAAAGTTAGTTACATTATACAACATCTTCGCATGCATTCATCATACTATCTCCTTCCCTCTTGTAAGGTATCTATATGACTATATTAGGTTAAAATCATCACATAACTTATTTGTTTTCATTTTTTTTTTTAGTTTTAGTTTGTTTGTTTTTTTTTTTAAATAAATGACATCCCAGTAACCATGAATACACTTCACGTCCAATTTTGGTTTGTAGCACCATCTCTAGTAAAGGGAACTAGTGCTCCTTGGAAAAAGAGCTGATTTTAGAACCGGGTCAGGAAATATACAAGATGAGTCTAGAATGTCTTGTAGTGACAGTAAAGAAGTGCCTAAACACATGCCCGCACTAAAGGGGACATGTCAGAGAGATACACTTACCACCTGAGAGATCCCAATGGCCAAAGAGGAAGGAGTTAGAGCAAAATTGATAACATCATATTGGGTCACCTGAAGTATAAAATAAATCTCTGTAAGTCTATATTGTAAAGGGTTGAAAAGGCAAACAAGCAGGGGAGAATAATCTCCCATGTAGAAAATCCCAATCAATTTATACAGCTACCTCATCCTCAGGGAGGTTGACCATAATCCCCCACTCTGGAAAGCGTGGGCTGGGCAGAGTGGTTTCCTTCCAGAAAGTACAGCAGGGAAAAGGAGGGAAAAAAAGCATAACTTCACAGTGGAGAAACGGGACAGATGCTGCCTCAGCAAGGGGTAATAGCCGGGATTGGAGGCGATATTCCCTGCTGGTAGTGTCCGTCTTTGATACGCTGGGATGAGAATGGCATTTTCCTCTGCTATCTTGCTCCCAAACATCCCATCACCACAGTCTAACCATGCGAAAAGAAAAGTCAGACAAATCCCGCCTGAAGGATATACTACAAGATGCTGGCTAATATTCCTCAAAGCTCACAAAGTCACCAAAAACAAGCCAAGTCTGAAAAACTGTTACAGCCAAGAGGAGTCTAAGGAGACGTGATGAATAAATGTGTTCTGGCATCTTGGATGGGATCCCAGAAGAGAAAAAGAACGTTAGGTCAAAAGTAAGGAAATACAATAAAGTATGGGATTTAGTTAATAAAAGTGTACTAATATTGGTTCATTAATTATGGTATATGGACCACAGTAATATATGAAGTTAATATTAGAGGAAACTGAGTGTGTGGTATCTGGGAACTTTCTGTATATCTTTGAAGCTTTTGTGTATATCTAAAACCACTCTAAAATAAAAACTCTATGAAAGTATAAATGACGAGATGGTAATTTAGCATTAACCATTATGTGTGAAGTAGTAAGTTTCTTGCTGTGGGCTAAAATAAAAAACAGGCATTTTCAATATGGCATTATATTTTGGTTTAATTTAGAGTTAAATTATTAATAGAACAAATACTCAAAATGATGTATTATCTACACTAGAGATAAAACTTGTGGTAATAAAATTTTTCAAATTTTAAAATGAAAGGAAAAGGATTTTTTCATTTTCAAAATTTAAGAGAAAAAGACATAATACAACAGGCAGAGAGATATAGAATGCAGATTAAATGTCCATCCCCAACCTACATTTGATAATATTGGTTTGTTTATGTCAATATTTTATCTACCCTGGAATGAAGATGAGACAAGGGCCATATAAACTTAGCAAATTGTTGATATCAGAAATCAAAGTTTTATACAGTCAGAAAGCAGAAGAGGATTCATCTTTCAGTATGGAAGCCATGGAAAAATCAGTTTGTTCTGTCAGTATTTTTAAATGATTGTTTATATAACCCTGATATGCAAATTAATTTGAAATCAACTTGGGTTCCTCCTGAAAATCAATTCTACTCTCATAATCAAAGATTGGTCTTCAGTGAAAATATGAAAAAATAGTGTTTCATAGGATATGAAGTTAATTCCAAAGCAGAGTACCACAATTCTTTCGAACCATGGCACAACTTTTGAGATTACATATGCCCTTTTATCAAGATTTAAATGAATACAATCATGTGTTTGGAAGGAAATATATCATACACATTTAGAAATAAAAGCTTACTGCATAGTTATAGTTATAACTTGTTATACTTATAACTATAGTTATAACTTGTTATATATAGTTCTAACATAGTTATAACTTATGCTTCTGTTGTGGAAATAAATACCACAAATTAAGGCTTTGTTCTCTCCTTACACGTGCTTGTATGAAGTGAGAAGAACTGCAATTATAATTTTATCTATTTTATCCAGAAAAAGTGTGGGCAACTGTCTTACAGAGACCGAGAACAATCTCAGGACTCTTTTCCTGAGAACTATTTTTCTCTTAAATCGGGATTCCCTTATGGCACAAAGGAAGTGTGGGCTGTATTACTATGTGTCACAGGGTGAACTAGCATAGTGACTCAAGCAAACTATCAAGGACTCTTTGATTACTTTTTTCCAGTGTTGCAAGAATATTTTGTATTATGAGGAGATACACATAAATGGTTGGGCACTAAAATAAATGGGTACTTATAACAGCAGGAGTGATTAGGCCATTCTCATTTCCCATCTTATGACTCCTTTTGAGACTCAAAATTTATGGAATAATTTATAACATTAGTTATGACTTGCAGTGTAATAAAATTAGCAGTGGGTTTAAGGAAAATATAATTGATTTCTAGGTGTGCTAAGAATCAGAGATAGCAGCTATCTACGACTGTATCAAAGGAGGAGCGGTTGGGTGGAGGGTTTCATGGGGAATGGAGGATAATGGTTTTCCTACAAGGCAGCATTACACCAGGACAATCACAAAGTAAAAGCCGCCAAGCGTCCTATAGTAAATATTTGCTCAGTGGGTTTTCAGCTGGTATCAGAAGCCCTGAGATCATTGAGTACATGTCTCGCTGCATGTCCTAGAGACTCCCATCATGGTTTTCAATCAGTCAGATATGGATTTATAGAATAATCCTTTCCTCATCTAGACTAAAACTATTTATAACAGAGGGAAAAGTGAACACTATTGCTTCCTTTCCTTCTAGGCTTGTGAACCAAGCTTGAATTTTTTTTCTGCTTAGGGGAATTTAAGCAATAATTTTTAAGTGACCTCTGAATAATGTTTAGTTCTTTTATGATCTAATACATTTCCTGCAGATTAGGATTCTAAATACGAACAATTACTCACCTTTTATGTTTTCACCATCTAGACTTACCCTAAGGAATGACACAATTTTTTATGTATGAATTTAAATTATGAAAAAATTTTTTTATTTGGCCAGTTTGAGCTATTAAATCAGCAGTTTCATATGGTCAAGCTAATATTTCCAGTTATGCAAGTATATCATATCTAATAGGCAGTGACACTACCCTGTGCATTCTGAGTTCATTATTCTGGGTCTTTATCAACAGAGCCTCAAGAGTCTAAACTTTGTTGAATCAAATTGCGAGAAGCATTTCTCTCTCAGATGGGTTCATGAGTACAGTGTGACTTTAAGTGACTGAGGGGAGCAGCAGAAGAGGGAGGTACACCTCACTTACCTGCCGTTAGTTCCTGACTAAATGTTCTGACAGGAGATAAATACATGTATTTGAGAACCCATACAATGTCAGGCTATACCTTGTAAACCATTTTCAATTTTTAAAGAACTGTTTTACAGAGTAGAACCATAATAACAGAACACAAACTGAGATGGAATGGGACACCACTCCTGGAAATGTAGGTGTGCACATTAACCAGATCTGGCCTGGGAGATAAACAAAACAAATAGAAAAACAAAACAGAAAATTCATTCTCCTTACAAGAACTATAGATAAAATTATAGAAGCCAGCCAGCCAGACCAGCTGAGTTTATGATCCTGATAGAATACACTAAAATCTTCTGGACTCAGACAAGACATAGTGGATCCACACAGAAAAAGGAAGTAGCATGGAGAATTGGAAAGTCTGACAAGAAGCTTGGAGATTTCACACTGTGTTCTTATCCTGAAATTCTTTCTGCTTCTTTTATGATTCTTCTTGCTCCGAATGTTATCAAGATCATGCTAAATAAAAATATTACTTTAAATTTAGTATTTCGTTGTTACTTCTATAACACCAGACTAATCCTGGCAAAGAAAAGAGACAGTGGATAGTAATGATTGAATATTTAGGAGAAGTGAGGAAGCAAGTTTCCAAATGGAGAAATCAATTCAAATTCTAGACCAGTTGTTAAAAATAAATAAATAAATAAGATCTGGAGAAACAAAATGTGGGGCATGGCTCCATTAATATTAAGGAGCACACCAGAACATTTAGAAATTATAAGTAGATTAAAGTTATTCTTTAAAAAGTGTTTTAAAACCAACATGATATTTAAGGTTTACTTAGAAAGATAGAAAGGGTAGATATTTCTTAGAGTCTTTCTTGGTTTTTACTAAAATGGGAAAGAGAAGGAAGAATTAGAAACATAACAGGATGTGAAGAGAATTTCACCAACTGCAGTGAGGAAAAAGCTATATTGAATATATTATAGAGGTTTATCCCTTGAATGGAAACTTCCAGAATTCATAGTTAGAATATCTCCTTTTGGTAACCTCTGAATGAGGTAATAAATTAGCTGACATTTTTGATAACAAAACTGGAGACCAAAAGAAGCATTAAAAGCACCTAACCCTCTTGTGTAGTTATAAAGGAGTTAACATTTCTTTATGCTCTTCTGCTTTCTAGACTTTGTCTCATTGACTTAATGCACAATTTTATTTACTGTTGAACAAATCTTATCTTACCAACTACGTATACACTTTTAAAGAGTAACAATTGAGCTTTATATTTATTCCACAGTTTATTGAACATAAAAGGACCTTGTTAAACTGCTCTGAAAAGCAATTTATTTTTATCTCTATAATGCTTTCTATAAATAACAAATAGATTACTGCTATTTAATACAATGTTGACATCAATTATAGAAAGAAGTTTGCTTTATCTTATTGATAAATAGTTATAAGGTTCTTAAAAATAAAGTAACAGGTTGGAGTGCTCTTCAAGTGACTTGAACATTGGTATAAGCATTTAGCAAGATTTTTGGTTTCTAATGCTTTTTCAGATAATTTATCTTCATCCTAATCCATGCAAATTATGCATCAAGATGATTATAGGTACTAGAGGCAATTACATGTGTCTAACCTATTAAGAGCACTCTAAATTCCACATAAATTAAGCCTCTTTCCAAGTGTTAATTAACTAAATGTATGAAAACTTGATTATAATTTGGCCTCTGGCATTTTGAAAATTATTAATCCCCTTAAATTATCTTTCCTTATTGCTTCCCTTTTACTTAAATGCTCTAAATACAGTAAAATTATAAATCGTAACCCCCCAAAAAGACATTTTGCCTCTTCTGGACTCGAAATTACACAGTTGCTTTCAACTAATGGTACTTACCATCTAAGAAAATCAGTTAATGGTACAAAAGCCAAATTTTGGGAAAATAACATATGACAATTTAAAAATGAGACTTATTTTCATCAAAAGGAAAGAAGTTTGTTTTCAATCTTACAATTTATGAATTTTTGTCATACACTATGATTTGAAAAGAATGCGCAAGGCAAGGATATGGGGAACCTAGCAAATGGCAACTTGAAAGAATATCATTTATATTTTATAGAGCGATTCTGGGAAAATAACCCTAAATTCCCTCCATTGCAGCTCATCAGTTTAAGAGCAAGGCCATATAATTATCCCCATTTAAATGATGAGGGTGTGCTAAGAGTGGGGAGTTTCTAGTTTGTTTTCTTTTTTAGGGGGGATTTGAATAATCTGCACCTAATTGATAATGAAAATTGTGTACTCAGCATTTTTCTATCTCATCCACTCATGTCGAAACATCTGTGTAACTTTTACAAGTCAATTATATGTGTTTAAAGAATCATATTCAAATAATATTTTGTGACCCTGTAAACATGTTTAAACAGCCATTATTAATTCTTATAATTAATTTATATTTACTGTATACATTTTGAAAATCATGGTTAAGTCCATATAAAGAATGCAGAATACTTGTAAGGTCCATCGCCTATTTATAACACTTTAACCACCATTATTAGTTGAATGTGTGCCTCAAAAAGATATATTGAAACCTTAACCCCTAGTACCAGTGAATGTGACTTTATTTGGAAATAGGGTCTTTGCAGATGTAATCAATATTAAGTCATCTTGGATTATGGTGGCTCTACATCCACAAAGAATGAACATTTTATCATGATGTGAGGCAGAAATTGGACTGATACATATATAAACCAATGAGCTCCAAGGATTTCATGCAATCCCAGAAGCTAGGAAGAAGCAAGGAAGTGTTCTTTCCTAGGATTTAAGGGATTACAGGTCTGCTGACACTGATTCAGACTTCCAGCATCCAAAACTATGAGAAAATAAATTTCTGTTGCTTTGAACCATCTAGTTTATGGTACTCTGTTCTAGCAGCCCTAAGATACTAGTACTTAGTGCATGTCCTCTGACCATTTATGGACATTGTTACCAGTGCTATTTCATACTTTGGCGTGTTCATACATTGCTATAGACAGTATGTTGGTTTTCCAAATTCATTTGTGGAAACCTAATTCCCAGTGTAGTAGTATTTGGAGGTAGGGCTTTGGAGTTGGGTTGGAGCCCTCATGAATAAGATTAGTGCCCTTATAAGAGACCCCAAAGAGCTCCCTTAATCCTTCTGCCATATGAGGACATCTCACCAGACACCAAATCTGCCCGTACCTTATCTTGGACTTTAAAGCTTCCGTAACTGAAAAATAAATTTCTAATCTTTACATATCACCTAGTCTATAGTATTCTGTTATGACAGCCTGAATGGACAAAAAATGTATATATATATATATCATATAACATTTGAGGTCATAAAATGTTCTTTATAGAAATACTGTTCATGATGAATAATTTTATGTAAAGAGGTCATTGTGTAGTTATAGGGCCATTACCTATTCATGGAATTTTAAGATTTTTTTTCTTTAGCATGCTATTTTATTAAATATATGTTTAATGTTAAAGAATGTTTGCTTCATGTTAATATTTGGTGAATTAATTGTTTTTGTAAAGAATTATGCTGATTGATTATTGACAAATTGGCTTTGGAATTAAATTTAGTCATATAAGTATGTTTAATTTCACTGTAGCTAATTAATAATAAATGCATTTTATTTTTATTATTTTCTTTTGCTTAGATGATTCCATCTATCCAATTCCAAAACAAGTTGATTAAAATATCTGACTGTAAATATAACTTATTAATATCTTAGATATCTATTATTTCTCTATACATTTAGCTTATATGTAACTTTATGTATCTTTGTGAATTGTGTCTCTTAAAGTTATTGAATATTTGTCATGGCCACAATTTTTAGTTTTATGCTTTCTTTAGCATTTCACTTCTTAATGTTCCTTGTAAACACAATAAAAATCAGGTTTTTTAAAAAACAAACTGACCTAATTTTTTCAGGAGAATTTAATGAGCACTTAAATTAACCTTATGTAAAATTGTTTTGTTTTTACCTTATTTTAGGTTTATTATTTATTTTTCATTGTTGTTTTCTCCTGTTATTATATCCTATTGTTGTTCATTTGATCAACTTGCTATTTATATTATCTCCATATTTATTGGCAACTTCTCTTTTACCTTTCTAATTTGTATGCTTTCCTTTCCCATTGGTCATAGTGAACTATATATTTCTATATTATTACAGGCAAGGCAAAAAGATATCTAACATCTTACCCTACTTTTGCCCTCCTAACATACCTCAAACCACCACATAAAATCAGTTATTTACAATGTTTCCCTTCAACAACTACTTACCAAAGGGATTTTTAAGTTAGTTTTTCTTTCTCTTTTTTCCATTCCCATATCCCATAACTCTATGGCTTGCTAAAATATGATACATAATTTGTAGCACTGCCCATTTACAATATCTCTATTGTTAGGGATTCAATGTGTTCCCTCCAAATTCATAGGTTGAAGCCTTAACCCCACTGTGACTGTATTTGAAAGTGGGGTCTTTAAGGAAGTAACTAAGGTTAAATGGGGCCCTGAAATGATGGGCTTATTATCCTTATAAGAAAACCTCAGAAAACTCTCTCACTTTCTCCACCTAAACACCCACATAGGAAAGGCCATGAGAAGGCATAGCAATGAGCCGGCTGTCAGCAAGCCAGACAAAGAGCTTTCACCAGAATGGACCCTGCCAGACCTAATCTGGGGCCCCAGGGAAAATAAATTTCTGTTATTTAAGCATTCCAGTCTGTGGTATTTTGTTACAGTAACCCTAGGAAACCAACACATCTATGTTTCAGGCTCTGTTAAAAAAAAAAATATATATATATATATATATTCAAAAGATGCTGTCTGAGCACAGGATTCTTGACATTCAATCCTTAATCCTCTTTTATCTTTTACTTTAAGGTGTTCTCATTTCAAATTTTCAGGTTACTAACAAAGTCAAGGTGTATACATAGGCATATCTTTAAGACAAAAATATTTTCCTCTAAGAGTAGGATTTTACTCCGTTTTGTGGATAACTTTCTATTAAAGTTTCCTGATTCTGGTTTCCAAAATTAATATTTGTTTTCCTTAAGGATTTGCATGGCTTTGATATGTTCATTCCTTGTTCATCAAGTTCAGGGACTGATAATCTAGCTCAAGGGTCAAATCTGACCCCTTACCTGCTTGTGTAAATAAACTTTTATTAGGACATAGTTATGCTTATTTATTTCTGTATTATCTATAATTTTTCCTCAGAGTTGAACAGACACAAGAGAGAACTTATGGTCAGCAAAGCCTAAATATTTAATATCTGGCTCTTCACTGAAACATTTCCAAATCCTGATGATTGATTAACTTTGTTCAGTGCAAATAGAATAATCCTTAGCAAATGAATTCCCATAGCTCTCAGAAAGCTCCAATTATTTTATTTAATGTTGTTGTTTTCATATGGCTCTTTTTCACCAGGAGATAATATTGCCTCTTGAGTGGTCCATTTACAATTTCCTAATCTGCTAGCACTTTTAAATGTCTTATTTTTTATTTTTCCTACTCATGACCTAGTCAACCTTGAGGCTCAGGTGAAGCTGGTCAGGTAGCAACTATCTAAAGACATTCAAGCAGAAGGGGACGTTGCACACAGCACCTGCTGGTGACATGTTAGGTGATCAGACAAAAAGAGAGAGTTTCTAACCTGATTTGGTAGAGATGAAAAACTAGTTATAGAATATAGAGTTATAGGAATTCTGGATTTGTAGTGGGAGAGTGTGAATTCTGAGAAGTAATAAGTCATTTTTTTGTCTCTTTCATGGACATGGAGTTGACTGCAGTCCCCTTTCTTTATTTCTGAACTTCCTTTGAAAATATGGAATGTAATGTTGGTGCTTATAGAGTATCATTTATAAGGCTTTGGAGTTTCTTCCTTGGTTACAACTAGTCGGGTCATGCCTAAATGTATTCATACAATAAGTAAGATTGATAAGGTCCATGGCAAGCTGTAGCATGCATTTTATTTTTTTTAAATAATTTATTTTGGATCATTAATCTACAATTACATGTGCAATATTATGATTATTAAACTACCCCCTTCATCAAGTCCCCCCCACCAACCCCATTATAGTCACTGTCCATCAGCATAGTGAGATGCTATAGAGTCACTACTTGTCTTCTCTGAGTTGTACAGCCCTCCCCGTGCCCCCCCAACATTACATCTGCTAATCGTAATGCCCCTTTTTCCCTCTTATCCCTCCCTTCCCACCCATCTTCCCCAGTCCCTTTCCCTTTGGTAACTATTAGTCCGTTCTTGGGTTCTGTGAGTCTGCTGCTGTTTTGTTCCTTCAGTATTTTTTCTTTGTTCTTATACTCCACATATGAGTGAAATCATTTGATACTTGTCTTTTTCGGCTTGGCTTATTTCACTGAGCATAATACCCTCTAGCTCCAACCATGTTGTTGCAAATGGTAGGATTTGTTTTCTTCTTATGGCTGAATAATATTCCATTCTGTATATGTGCCACATCTTCTTTATCCATTCATCTACTGATGGACACTTAGGTTGCTTCCATTTCTTGGCTATTGTAAATAGTGCTGCAATAAACATAGGGGTGCATCTATCTTTTTCAAACTGGGCTGTAGCATGCATTTTAAATCAAGAAATGTTTAGCCAGGTTTTAGAATCTGCAAAAAATATGTGGGGACAGAGGCGGGATGCAATTTAAAAATATTAGAAAGAACAAACATTTTGAGGGAGAGATGTGTTCTAGAAAGATGGCTGTCCTACTCTCATGCCTATCTCCCTGACCGTCATCTATAAGTCAGCTACAGAATAGCTGTACTGATAGAGCAGTTGCTGGGAGCAGGTGGAACTGAAGGGTTGGTCCAAGTTCTTGAACTATCAGGTTTTGGAAAGAGTGCATGCTGGACTTTATTTTCTTTGGTGTGAAGGTGGAACTGGGCCAGAGATCCCTGGTGCAATGGTCAGAATTCCCCAGTTCCTAAAGAACATTTGATCTAAAAAGAGCCATGAACCCTGACAAGGAAGGCATGTGTATCTGTGTGATTTTATGATAACCTGCTCAAATTCCAGGGTCACAAAACATCTCCAGGATTCTGTTAAATTTATGGCTCAAATTCCACTTTAATCCTTAGCCAAAGTATTAGTATAACACTTTGGACAAATATATATTAAAATCACCAGATATAACTAGCTAGAGAGATCCAAAGGTAAAAAATAGATACAAGTGTGACTTAGAGAAACCACATGGAGAGATCTAGAGTCACATTTCAATGTCCTGTGATAAGTACTGTAGTAAAGGTTTGCTTAGGGTTATCAAAGCATCAGCTTAGAGCTCGATCAAGTCAGTCACTTTGCTGAAAAAGTTCATTGGTTTTCTTTTCTAAATTCTCTTTGCTTGATTTTAAAAACCAGGGTAAATTCTTGGCTACACAAGGTCTATCTCTCTAATAAAATAGAACTGAAAATCTGTGACCATATATCATCCAAGATTACAAATGTATTTTATATATTTCTCTTTTCATTTGATCTGGGTGGAAAATTCTTTTGAGGGAGAGGTCATATCTTATAATCTTTATTATAACTTCAGAAAATGTAACAGATCAATATATCAATTATAATTTGCAAAGTTATTTATAAACTTGCTCTGAAGAAAAATGATCCAATAAGGTTGTGTTTTGTAGTGTTAGGGAAATAAACAGAAATAAAAAGGAAATTTCTATGCCTGTTCTGGAAAGCTAGAATTTCATTTAACTTCCTGTTAGTGAGTGAAATAGACCATATTTACCCTTTTAAATTAAATTCTCATGTTTTCATTTGAACAAAATGACAGGAAAAAAGATGGGATTATTTTGAAAGTGGTTTTTTTTTCTGTCTAGAAGGAATGAATCATTGAAAGTATTAGATCAAAAAGAGAAATACTGAAAATAGAATTGGTGAAGAATAGAAATAATAGGGCCATTGTTTCCATAAACAAGTAAAAAAACACTCTTCTTAAATGTTGTGACGGTCTTAGTGGTTTTAAAAATAAAGTGAAAAGTAAATCATGTTGACTTCATAGCCTGCAGTGGAAACACACTGAGCCTTAAATATTAACATTTGGTGCCACTTCTTGCCCTATTAATGTTACAGTGAAGAACAGCTTCAACTAATCTGTCTTCACACAGTTCAATTTCACAGTATAATTCCAGACAAATGGACTAAAATGAGCTAAATATCTGTATATCAACTTCTCAGCACTGATTTATTTCACTAATAAAAAGTAAGCATTATTCTCTATTTTGAACAACTATGATATAAATACCATAAAATACAGAAGATGAAAAAGGAAAAAAGGCCAATATAGTATATATAGGAAATGATTTTGGTATCATAAGTTTAAGAATCTGAGGACCTGAAGTTCATTTCAATCTACACTTGGCTGAATTGATCCAAGAACCCTGGGGGTAAAACAAAAACTTATGACTGATAGAAAATGGAACTGGCTGTACTATTTCATTTTAGGGAGGATTCATTAGACACGATAAACTATACACCATAAATGATTGTGCTATCCTGATTATCAGACTGTAGTCTTGGTTGTTATTTAAGACTTTAGGTCAAACAGAACTATGTATTCTTCCTATTCCATAACATTTCTGTTACAAAAAAATATATATTTATGTGGGTTATACTCAGAAATTTTAACATTATCATGCATTTTTCATCATCACACATACTATGAACAAAACAGGCGTAGGATGATTGCCAATTCATGTCAGTCAGCATCACTATTTTAATAAATATTTTTCCTATCTCTACAATTGAGAATATCATATGCATAATATGTTGTTCAGAAAAATAAACTAAATATAAGTTTATTACTTTTCCATTGCTGTCATAACAAAATTACCACAAATTTAGAAGCTTAAAGTGATGTATATTTACTATGTCATAGTTCTGACATTATCACCCAGCTAAAATCTAGATGATGGCAGGGCTGCATTCCTTTCTGAAGGCTCTATTTCAGGTTTTTATTTCCTCACTGGCTGTCAAGTGAAGGACCTTCTCAGCCTTTAGAAGCCACCCATGTTCCTCAGCTTATGGTCCCCTTTTTTATCTTCAAATGCACAGTGGTAAATTGAATCTCCCCAAGCTTTGAAACTGCCTCTTCTTCCTTCCTTGTATTTCTTTTACCAACTCTTCTGTGTTCCTCCTCCCCTTTTATGAGTCCATGATATTATTTATATTGGATCCATCCAAATAATCCAGGAAAATCTTCTGTTTTAAGGTAACCTTAATTCTATCTGCAAAGTTAATTTTGTCATTTAACATAACATATTCACAGGTACGAGGAGTTAGTGTACGGACATGGGGGGTGGGACGGACATTATTCTGCTTACCAAAAAAGTTTCTTGATAGGACGTCTTTAGAATGTATCTGTTAGAGGAAGGAAATGTGTCTTTTCATCTCTATCTTTTAACAAGCAATTTGAGCAAGTTGCTTACTTTTACAGCAGTTCAGTTATATACTGCTATACATTTTTATCCACCTCATAATGTGGATTTGATTTTTTTAAATACTTGTAAAGTCCTAGCACAGAATTGCTGCACAGAGAAAAAAAAAACTTTTCATTCATTTTCAATGAATCCTTTCTGAATCCTTTCCTTTCCCTTCCCTTACTGTTTGTTTGCTGTTCCCAGAAAATATCCCTTTCCTCTTCTCTTTTTTATTCTAACAAATCTTTCTGCCTAACCTCATTAATTCACAAAGCTGGTCGGTCTCTACCAGATCTCACACAACTAGGTACAATTTCATATATTTCAAACTGAACACATGGCATGACTCCATCTTTCCACATCTATCTACCTTCTGCAATTGATGCCTAGTGAAAGACATTCACCCTGATGACCCAGGCCAACCCCATACTCACTGTTCTTGACCTTTCCTCTGGATCACTGACCTCAATCAGTTGTTGAATTCCCATAGATGCTACCTAGCAAGCTCTCTCAGATCTGTTCATCTCCATGGCTGTCTTATATCAAGCTTTTTATCCTGGTTTTCCAAGCTCTTACTGTTGCTCACTAACATGAATAAATTCAAAGAATGCTTTTTATTACTTTAATTGCTTGATTTGTCAGGATTATACAACACTTTAGACCATTCTCTTCTCTCAACACTCACCCTTGGCCTCTCTGCTCTCAACATATACTGCTTCACTCACCTATAATGCTGTGCCCATGTTATGGTTATTATTATAGAATAAGAATATATATTATCCCCAAGTATTAAAAGCATAAAGGCTGACCCAGGGCTAACTTCAAGAGACAAAGAAATGTAGTCTTAAAGTTAAACATTTTTTTCTCGTTTTTTCTCTCATTTCAATCACCAATTCCCATTCATATTGATTCTAACACCAAAATATTTATCTCTTCTATCACTTCTGACACATTGTTTAACCTAGTCTGTTTTTAACGACTTGTTCTACATTGATTTATTTTTCCCTCTTTCAATTTATCCTCCCTCTAATAGTATCTCTGACTTCAGGAAAAATTCTAAGTTCTTTCCAACCGATGTCTCCAATCTTACCCCTCACTATTTCCCCCCCTCCCACAATAATTGAGTCATTGCTGTTTATTTCCCTGCTTTTTTAGGGACAGAGATTAAGCTTGCCTTATTCTTACCTATAACCCTGTGGTTCACACAGATTATCCTGTGTTCATTGCTCGATACACCTTTGCTCAAGCATAGCTAATAAATGCATGAATGTGCTGTTCTCTGTTTCTTCTATGTTGATTCATTCCAATTTTGTCTGTGCTCTTTTGTTAGGTTCACTGTCCTTGAATATAAAAGTGAATATTCCAACCCTCTGCTAAAATCATTCTATGGCTCTCCATCAACTTAAGAATAAAGTTCACATATCTTTGGCAAATTTGACCAGTGTTTAAATTAGGGAGAAAATACACATTTAAATAATGAAGAGCCCTACAGCTCCATTTTTTCTTCCTTCTAAGCTCAATATAGATAAGCCAGACAAAATAACAGAATTAAAATTATGGAAGTAGCATGGTTTCCTAATAGATACCTCTAAATCTGAATAACTTTCCTGGGTGTGGAGGACACAGACATTTTCCCAGATCTGAGGAATCATAGAGCAGAAGTTTTTCTCTCATTTCCTTTGTTTTCAATTTTTCACTTCTACTCTGCGCAGCCAAGTTTATTTGTCAATTTCAAGAGAGGCAACCAGTGATGAAACATCCCTGGATATTTACTGGCTTTCTGTATATACCATCCCTTTCTGCCTTTTATTGTCATGGTGTCACCAAACACAGCAGAGCCAGCTTTTGCCCCAAATATCTCCTTTACAGCATATCAAACTAATTGCAATTGCTCGAACTCACCATATTCTGTCATTCATTCCACAAATATTAATCAAATGCCTATTTCATGTCAGACAATTTTCTATGCTTGAGATATTTTAGTAAATAAAAAAGATCCCTACGAGGTTATAAAACTGACATTCTAGTATCATGCATTCGTATCTCACATAGGCTAGTGTCTTTTAATAAAATGCAGTTCCCCCGATTCTGTATGGAAAACCAATACTATGTTCAAAACTCACTTTAAACATTATCTCTCATGGGAAATCTTGCACAACTGCTGCCTCAGTCCTATGCTGAGGATTATTGCAGAACTTAATATGCAAAATTGTTCTCTCTGAGTTACTTTTCCACCCAAGATTATGATCAGCTTCAATGTGGAGACAGTCATCATCACTGTTATATCTACAAGTTCCATCCCTGCTTCAGGTGTATTGAATGTGTATTGAAATAAGAGAAAACACGAAACCACCTTTAAAGGCTACATTTATGCCTGATAAAGATCATGGGGAAAGAGAGTGATGCAGATTATTCTGGGTTATGAAGTACAAAGTGGAATGTTAAAAAAATGTGTGTCTGGTTCAAGGGATAACAGTTATAGAAGTTCCTTTAGTAACAAAAAAACACTGAAGCAAGTGTTTTTAATGGACCTAATTTGAACAGATCTTAATTTGAAACTATAAAAGAAGAATTTTTCTTTTACCCCTCATCCCCCTGGTAGGATGTCTTTATGATAAAAGTTTTTTTTTTGATTGACACCTATGTTGGCATTCTTATCATGGACTATTAGCCCATCTGCGCTCTGCTGTATTTCTTCTACAGTGTTTGAACGCTGAATAAAAGACTAACTCTCTAGACATTTCCTAATGAGCAGGGAGATATATACATAAAATTCTCCTTAAGCTGAGTCAGTTTTCACATCTTCATTTTATGGTCTCATGTAGCAGATTAAGGTATAAATCAGCATAATAGAGGGGGCAGGAAGTGGATGTGTGATTTCAAGAGGGTTTCGCTTTTATCTTTCCCAAGGGTAGAATTTATTCATTCATCACTGGCTAAATTTTCTCCACTCACTATCAAAATATGATTCAACTGGTAAATCTACGTAATGAGACCCATATTTTAGAATCTCTGGGAACTGTGTGTAAATTAAAGCAAAAGAATCAAACAACTTAGTCATTCCAACTCACTGTGACTCATCAAGACCCATGGTGGAGATCATTTTGTTGCCACCTGGTTTGTGTAAAATGAACACATTTAAATGGCCAACTAGTTTCCCAACATCTAGTGAATGTACACTAAAATAGTTAGTGCTTTGCCCTGGTGATTATCCATCTCAAATTAAAGACATGGCTGAGCAACAGAGTTGAACTGCTGACACCAAGAACATATACATATCACAAACACTGTCGCTGTTAAAAAATGGATTGTAGATTCAAACTGACTGGGTTCAAATCTCACAGTCTATACTCTGTATAGACTGTGAGATTTTGTACACGTCAGTCTCCTGAGGCTTAGTTTCTTCACCTATAAAATGGTGAGAATAATGGAACCTCTATAATGGAATAGAGTGAGGAGTAAATGATATAACTGACAGGAAGTTTGCACCACAGTGTTTAGCACAGAAAAATGCCAAATAAAGATAGAACTTTATGATGTAAACTATGGATAGTAATACAATTGAAGTGAATGTGGAAAGGGAGAAATAAGAAAATGTTAAATCTGCCTAATCCCACAATGTATACTGAAGATGTGACATCTCCTTTAAAATATTCGTTGTTTCCAGAGTTCTCTAATAAGAACCCAAACCCACTGATATTAAATGTTTATGTGAGATCCTTTAGAATCCTTTAGAATAAAAGACAAATTATTATTAATTTGTCTTATTAATGTTGATATAATTTGGGGAGTTTAATATTAGAGTGGTTATACATCCTGGTCTACTCTAATGGAATCTAGATTTATATCTGCTGTCATGATATAATAATTAGTAGTATCCACTTGTATGTTCAAAATAATTTGATTTGGACAATAAATTACATGGTCATACTTTTTAAAAAAGATACAGAATCATATAAACATTCCCCAGGCTCTCAATTAATTTTCTTTTTACTCAGGCACATATCCCACAGACAGGATTGAAATAAAATATAAGAAAATCATTTATTTGTTCACTAGTCATCAATTCAATTGGTATTTGTGACTAATTAGGTTTATTTGGCTATAAATTATGATCTATTACATTATTATTGACAATCTAATTTCCATAAAGATATTCCAAATCAAATATTCAGAGTCCACATACTTCCAACTCATGAACCTGCAACCTGCAATAAAAATTCCATTGAATTTTAAAGCTATTTCACTAAAAAGGGAAGCATTTTCTTTTAAATAATAGTGACCTAGGAGACAGGTAGATATTCCAAAATTACATTTTTATGGTAATGAGCCTAACATATGAATTTAATGTGAAAAGCCCACTCTAAGGGTTGTTTTTTAAATTTGTGAGTTATACTGCCATTCCTATTCATCAAATCCTCATGATTTTTAGAAAGTTAAATGACTATATTATGTTTTGATATGCACAAACACACATTTCATGTTTTACACTAAAGAATAAGAGCACTATAATCTATGCTGAGATATTTCTCCATGGGTCTTTGCATTTCTGTATATCATGTGACCAGAGACACTGATAACCTTTTTCTAGACACCTTTTTGTGGATGCTTGTCTAATGAATAGCCTTCTAAAACAGAGACAGCATCTCCCTCTCAAGAAGAAGGCAGGTATGCTAAAGTTTAATAAAGATATGTCTTCCCTCTTGGCAAAGTTTGGGCACATTTGCTGGCATATTATTATAAATGTTTGGTGTTTCCTGAATACAGGGTTACTCAGCTGTGATGTAAATCATGTTTGCAACATCTGTCTAAGCCCACTTGCACTGCTTCCATGGAACCTGTGGTAGATGGAGAGCCACATGAATATGACGCTCATGTTGACTGCTCTAACATAATAGTACAGTTCATAGTCTCTGACTCAGGTCTTCAGTCTTCTGCCAGCATTCATGAAACCGTGGCAGACTATGTGCTTAGTTTGCAAATCACTAAGTTTTTCTCCATCGAATCATAATAAGGTGACATTCAAATTTTTGTGCATATGTACGCTTACATCTTCCTAGGAATACATACAACACAACATGTGTGTGTGTGTGTGTGTGTTTGCACGTGCAATGTATACTTAAAATAAATTATTAAAAATGAATTCTACTTCACAACTATAGAAAATAGGAATTATAATCTCATACAACTATTAACAGAAAAAAATTTTATGTATTAAATATGTAATTTTTATGATTAAATATGTACTTTTTAATATTAAGGTCCCACACAAACATGATTTTCTAACATCTTAATTATTTCCTTTAAGTAATGAACTTAAAAAGAAAATATCCAAATATGCTTACCATAAATTTATTACCACTACTATTCAGAGAAAACACATATAATGATTAAAGAAATGCAGAAACGTCTATAAAATATATGTGTTTGCTAGAGATATGTAACAAAGAAAGTTGAATTTTTGAACCTTAGTTTTTATAAGTATATTTAATTCTCCTTATTGATTTTCTTTTATGTGGTATATCCTGTCACCTTGACTACAAACTGTTGGTATTTTCCTTTTCAAATTCTATTTTAGTCTGTACCAATTCTGAGCTAATATACACCCTTACATACTTTTAACTTCTAAATGACACTTCCAATCTTAACAGAAATACTTCTCTAGTATGTTAATATAAAATTATAATTCCAAACATTGAATTTTAACCTTTCCATTAGACTTAATAAGAAAAAAATTATTGGAAAAGTTGTTGAATTAAGTTATTTTACAAATTTAAAGTATTGGGTTGGCTTTTACTCTCTAATTAGAACTAAAAAAAAGAATAGAGGAAGCTTAAGAATCTACAAATGTTTATATAACTCCATAAAATCAAAATTACTTTACATATTCTGAATCTTCTTATTGAAATTGAGTTACATCTTATTTATTAAATTATTCTCCTGCCTTAGTCAAAGTTTGCCATAACAGCTTTATTATAAGGACCACTTAGTGAATTAAAGAGGGATAATCTTTTCCATTCCTTCCATCAAAAGTGGGTTCTATTTCCATTTCCCTTCGAAGTTGGCTTTCTATGTGATAGCCTTCAATCAACAGAAAGGATCTAAAGGGGTGCTCTGTAACTTTTGAGTATGAGTCTTAAGAAATCTGCATCCCTTGGGGCCACTTCTTTTGGAAATCTCCTTTTTTAAAACTCAAACACCGTGGCTGTGAGGAAGCTCAAATAGAAACATGCAGAGGACCTAAAGGCCCATGGAAAGTGAGGACCAGATACACAAGCCCTCTCAATTGATAGCTTCAAATGAATTCCCAGCTGGAAGTCACCAACCCCTCCAGCTGGCTGCACCCACTGAGCTCCCAGGCCAAGATCAAAAACTAGCTGCTGCTCATGTGATTCAGGACCATCCAGCTCCATCTTAGCCACTCCAACCAAAGTCATGTGGAACAGTAAGAGGACTTCCCTGTCAAGCATATCCTACACCACAAAACATGACAAATGCTTGTGGATATTTTAGACCAATGGTCAGCACATATTTATGTAAAGGCATATATGTAGGCCATATATGATATTTGTCATACATTTCTTCTTTCTTTCTTTTTTTTAATAATACACTAAAAATGTAAAAGCCACTGTTTAATCATAGGCTATACATAAAGAACCTGCCAGCAGAGCTTGGCCCATGGGTAAGAGTTTGCCATCCCCTGCTTTAAGTCATCAAATTTTGGCATCATTAGTTACACAGCAATACATAGCCTAAACAGGCTATATCATGTAATCTTTAGATTATTTATGGTTTAAGTGATACACTGTTAAAATGTTTGTTGTAGATGATTGTGTATATTCCCTTGAAGATCTAAAATAAGTATTTATAGAAGGTTCATAATTCTTAACCACTTCTATCTAATCACTCCTACTTATTCTTCATTTAACCCCATAAAAATATGAAAAATTCTAAATTATTTAGCAAGGTAAATATGTTTTTGCTTTTGCAAAGGTAATTCTAATAAATAACAAAATTAAACAAATGACTTGTTATTCTAACAGATTCATTTTAAACTGTAACACTGTATCTTATTTTCCATCAATCTTCAGCCCAGAGTTTTCTCTTTGGATTCCAATCTTTTAGATATAGTTTCCTAAATATCAACAATAGGGAGTGACTAAGTAGACTAAAGATGGTGGCATGAGAGATGAGACAGAGGCCACCTCCCCAAAACACATAGTATGAAAATATAATTAATACAACTAATCCTGAAAGAGCAAAAGGAAAGAAGGCTGTGCCAGACAGCATATATCTGGAGAACAGACTCACAGAACAAGGTAATGTACCAAAGGCGTGATCTGGTGGGACCCAAGCCCTTCACCCAATGCAGCTCACCAGGGGGAGGAAGAGAAATGGAGGAGGGAGGGAGTGGAGGCCTATGACTGCTGAACACCCAGCTCTGGAGATCTGCTTTGGGAACACGAACCTACATTGCATGGTGCTCTGGAGATTAGTGGGGTTGGAATCTAAGACAGGCAGAATATCTAGAGCAACTGAGATTCTAGCTGCTTGCAGAAAACAGGGATTCACATCCTGCCGCTCTGGGACAAAAGAAAGGTGGGCAGTCTGAAAGACTTCTAACAGTGAGAGGGCTGCTAAAGGGGCAAGGATTGCACAGAGTTTACCCCTCAGGAGAAAGGACAGGTAGATAAAATTGTCCAGGCTCACTCTGCAGAGCAGGTTGGGAACTTTCAGGAGCTTCAGAGGCTTCATCCTCCTGACTGGTTATGCAGCAGCAAGACCACACACCATGATATTCAGCCTGCTGTGCCTTCCTCCCAACCAGCCTACACTGGCTAGCAAAGTGGCAGCACCTGCCCTGGTGCCAGGCATGCCAGAGGGAAGCCCCACCAATGGCAACTACAAACACAAAGCATAGAGGGTTACATCTGTTTGCTTGGCCCACTGGTTCTGGCAGTGGAGGCGACATAGCAGCTGGAAAGCAGGAAACACCACTTTCCTCCACCCAGGCACCAGGGCCGCTCCTCTGTGACCCCCGACTTTGCTCGAGGGGCTGAGCAGCCCCAGAGAGTAGACGTTCAGGGCACTAGAGGGCGACAAACACAAATATGAAAGGTCAAAGGAAAGTGGTTCAAACCAAAATCCCACAAACACCAGAAAGAGGACCGAGTGAACCCAAACTCAACAATATTCCTGAAAGAGATTTCAAAATAAAAATCGTAAACATGCTCATGGAGGTACAGAAAAATATTCAAGAACTCAGAGAAGAATTCCAGATGGAGATTCAATCATTATGAAATACAATATCAGAAATGAAACACAATGGAGGGATTTAAAAGCAGATTAGATATAGTGGAGGAGATGGGAAATTGAATAGAAATTAGAGAAGAGGAATACAAAGAAGCTGAGGCACAGAGAGAAAAAAGGATCTCTAAGAATGAAAGAATATTGAGAGAACTGTGTGACCAACCCAAACGGAACAATATTTGTATTATAGGGGTACCAGAAGAAGAGAGAGAAAAAGGGATAGAAAGTGTCTTTGAGGAGGTAATTACTGAAAACATCCCCAATGTAGGAAGGAGATAGTCTCTTAGAGCATGGAGGTGCACAGATATCCCAACACAAGGACCCAAGGAAGACAAAACCAAGACATATAATAATTAAGATGACAAAGATCAAGGATAAGGACAGAATATTAAAAGCAGCCAGAGATAGAAAAAAGATCACATACAAAGAAAACCCATTAGGCTATCATCAGACTTCTCAATAGAAAACTTACAGGCCAGAAAAGAGTGGCATGATATATCTAATGCAGTGAAGCAGAAGGGCCTGGAACCAAGAATACTCTACCTGGAAAGATTATCATTTAAATTTGAAGGTGGGATTAAATAATTTCCAAATAAGCAAAACTGAGAGAATTTACCTCCCACAAACCATTTCTACAGTGAATTTTGGGGTACTGCTATAGATGGAAGTGTTTCTAAGGCTAAGTAGCTGTCACCAGAGGAAATAAAACCAAAGTAAAGAGAGTAGAACAATTAATCACTAAGCAAAATCAAGATGCAAAATCAAATAACCTACCCCCAAAGTCAGTCAAGGCATAGACAAGGAGTAGAGATATGATACCTAATATATAAAGAATGAAGAAGGAAGAAAAAGGAGGGGAAAAAAAAGAACCTTTAGATTGTGATTGTAATAGCATACAAAATGAGTTAAGTTAAACTGTTAGATAGTAAGGAAGTTACCCTTGAACCTATGGTAACCACAAATCTAAAACATGCAATGGCAATAAGTACATACCTATCAATAATCACTCTAAATGTAAATGGTCAGAAGGCACCAATCAAAAGACACAGAGTCACTGAATGGATAAAAAACGACCCATCTATATGCTGCCTAAAAGAGACTCACTTCAAACCTAAAGACACACACAGACTAAAAGTGAAGGGATAGGAAAAGATATTTCATGCAACCAATAGGAAGAAAAAAGCAGGAGTGGTAGTACTTGCATCAGACAAAATACACTTCAAAACAAAGAAAGTCCAAGAGACAAAGAAGGACATTACATAATGATAAAGGGGTCAGTCCAACAAGAGGATATGACCATTATAAATATCCAACACAGGAGCACACAAATATCTATAACAAATACTAACAGAATTAAGGGGGGAAATGGAATGCAATGCGTTCATTTTAGGAGACTTTAATATATCACTCCCTCCAAAGGACAGATCAAACAGACAGAAAATAAGTATGAACTCAGAGTCACTGAAAAACACATTAGAACAAAGTGACCTAACAGACATCTACAGAACACTCTACCCAACAGCAGCAGGATACACAATCTTCTCAAGTATACATGGAACATTTTCAAAAATAGATCATATACTAGGCCACAAAAAGAGTCTCAGTAAATTTAGAAAGATTGAAATTGTACCAGCCAGCATCTCAGATCACAAAAGTATGAAACTAGAAATAAATTATGTGAAGAAAATGAAAAATCCCACAAACACATGAATGCTTAACAACATTCTCCTCAATAACCAATGGATCAATGACCAAATAAAAACACACATCAAGCAATACATGGAGAAAAATGACAACACTAATTCAACACCACATAGTCTCTGGGATGCAGTGAAGGCCATGCTAAGAGGGAAGTATAGTGTAATACAGGCCTAACTCAAGAAAGAAGAACAAACCCATATGAATAGTCTAATCTCACAATTAATGGAACTAGTAAAAGAAGAACAAATGAGGCCCAAAGTCAGTAGAAGGAGGGACATAATAAAGATTAGAGCAGAAATAAATAAAATCAAGAAGAATAAAACAACAGAGAGAATCAATGAAAGCAGGAGCTGATTCTTCAAGAAAATAAACAAAACAGATAAACCCCTAGCCAGATTTACCAAGAAAAAAAGACAGTCTGTACACATATACAGAATCAGAAATGAGAAAGGAAAAATCACTGTGGACACAACAGAAATGCAAAGAATTATTATAGAATACTATGAAAATCTATATGCTAACAAACCGGATAACCTAGAAGAAATGGACAACTTTCTAGAAAAATACAACCTTTCAAGGCGAACCCAGGAAGAAACAGAAAATCTGAACAGAACAATTACCAGCAACAAAATTGAACTGGTAATCAAAAAACTACCTAAGAAAAAATCTCTGGGACCAGATGGCTTCACTGCTGAATTTTATCAAACATTTAATGAAGACCTAATACACATCTTCCTTAAAGTTTTCTAAAAAAATACAAGAGGAGGTGGTAATTCCAAATTCATTATATGAAGCCAGGATAACTCTAACACCAAAACCAGGCAAAGGCACCACAAAAAAAGAAAATTACAGACCAATATCCCTGATGAACATAGAATGCAAAATATTCAACAAAATATTAGCAAACCAAATTAAAAAAATACATCAAAAAGATCATCAATCATGATCAAGTAGGATTTATTCCAGGGATGCAATGATGGTACAATATTAGAAAATCCATCAACATCATCCACCACATCAATAAAAAGAATGACAAAAACCACATGATCATCTCCACAAATTCTGAAAAAGCGTTTAAGAGATTTGAACATCCATTCATGACAAAAACTCACAACAAAATGGGTATAGAGGGCAAGTACCTCAACATAATGAAAGCCATATATGACAAACCCATAGCCAAAATCATACTTAACAGTGAGAAGCTGAAAGCTTTTCCTTTAAGATCTGGAAGAAGACAAGGATGCCCACTCTTCCAACTTTTATTCAATATATTTCTGGAGGTCCTAGCCACAGCAATCAGACAAAACAGAAATAAAAGGCACCCAGATTGGTAAAGAAGAAGTTAAACTGTCACTGTTTGCAGATGACATGATATTGTACATAAAAAACCCTAAAGAATCCACTCCAAAACTACCAGAACTAATATCTGAATTCAGCAAATTTGCAGGATACAAAATTAATACACAGAAATCTGTTGCATTCCGATACACTAACAATGAACTAGCAAAAAGAGAAATCAGGAACACAATTCCATCAAAAAGAATAAAATACCAAGGAATAAACCTAACCAAGGAAGTGAAAGACCTATGCTCTGAAACCTACAAGACACTCATGAGAGAAATTAAAGATGATACCAATAAATGGAAATACATTATGTGCTCATAATAGGAAGAATTAATATTCTCAAAATGGCCATCCAGACTAAACCAATCTACAGATTTAATGCAATCCCTATCAAAATACCAAGAGCATTCTTCAACAAACTAGAGAAAATAGTTCTAAAATTCATATGGAACCACAGAAGACCCCGAATGTCCAAAGCAATACTGGGAAGGAAGAATAAAGTTGGGGGGATTATGTTCCCAACTTCAAGCTCTACTACTAACACAGTAATCAAGGCAATTTGTTACTGGCACAAGAACAGACCCATAGACCAATGGAACAGACTAGAAATTCCAGATATAAACCCAACCATATATGGGCAATTAATATATGATAAAGGCGCCATGGACATACAATGGGGAAATGACAGCATCTTCAATAACTGGTGCTGGCAAAACTGGACAGCTACATGCAGGAGAATGAAACTGGATTATTGTTTAACCCCATACACAAAAGTGAACTTGAAATGGATCAAAGACCTGAATGTAAGTCATGAAACCATAAAAATCTTAGAAGACAACATAGGCAAAAATTTCTTGAATATAAACATGAGCAACTTTTTCCAGAATGCATCTCCTCAGTCAACAGAAACAAAAGCAACAAAGAACAAATGGGACTATATAAAGCTAAAAATCTTCTGTACAGCAAAGGACACCATCAGCAGAACAAAAGTGCATACTATAATATGGGAGAATATATTTGCAAACAACATATCCGACATGGTGTTAACATGCAATATATATAAAGAATTCACATGCCTCAACAACCAAAAAGCAAATAACCCTATTAAAAAATGGGCAGAGGATATGAAGAGATACTTCTCCAAAGAAGAAATTCAGGTGGCTAACAGGCACATGAAAAGGTGCTCCACATCACTAATTATCAGGGAAATACAAATAAAAACCACAGTGAGATATCACCTCACACCAGGTAGGATAGCCAGTAGAGAAAAGACTAAGAACAACAAATGCTGGTGAGATGTTGAGCATGGGGAACCCTCCTACACTGCTTGTGGGAATGTAAACTAGTTCAACCATTTTGGAAAACAATATGGAGGTTTCTCAAAAAACGAAAAATATAAATACCATTTGACCTGGGAATTCCACTCCTAGGAATTTACCCAAAGAATACAAGTTCTCAGATTCAAAAAGATATATGCACCCCTATGTTTATTGCAGCACTATTTACAATAGCCAAGATATGGAAGTAATCTAAGTTTCCATCAGTAGATGAATGGATAAAGAAGAGGTGGTACATATACACAATGGAATACTATTCAGTCATAAGAAAGAAACAAATCCTACCATTTGCAACAACATGTATGGAGCTGGAGGGTATTATGCTCAGTGAAATAAGCCAGGCAGAGAAAGACAAGTACCAAATGATTTCCCTCATTTGTGGAGTATAACAATGCAGCAAAACTGAAGTAACCAATCAGCAGCAGCCTCACAAACTCCAAGGAGGTCCTAATGATTACCATAGGGGATGTGTGGGGAGGGCATGTGGGGAGGGCGGGAGAAGGGGATTGAGGGATATTATGATTAGTACACATGATGTGGGGGGGATCATGGGGAAGACAGTGTAGCACAGAGAAAACAAATAGTGAATCTGTGGCATCTTACTACACTGATGGACAGTGACTGAAATGGGGTAGGGGGGGACTCGACATTACAAGTGAATGTTGTAACCACATTTTTTTTCATGTGAAACCTTCATAAGAGTGTATTTGACTATATTTAATCCTTTTTTATCTCTCTACTAAACTCTTGACATGTGTTATCTCTGGCCACCACATAGCTAAATACAGAAATGGAAACTTTTCTTAAAATTCTTAATGTTAACTAATAGAAATTCCAGTATTAATTTTTAGACATGCACAAAGACCACCTATCTACTAATTTGATTTAGTACTCTCTGTATGCAGGAAACATTTTTTCCCTTTCTCTTTACATCTTCTTAGTTATAACTTCAAAATATGCTTTTCCAGTTATTCACTATTACCCACGACCTCTCTAATATCATCTAGGAATTCCTCAGATATCAGGGAATAGCAACCATTTTTTAAAAATTGATTCACCTTCTCTAGACAAAAGTATCTTACCTTTTATTTTCTCCCAATCTGTAAATTCATTTTTTAAAATTTTGTCCCAATCTAAAAACCCATTCCATTTAAGAGATCACCCATGCTAATTTATTGCCTTTTTTATACGGATATTACCCAGACACCACTTAAAACAAACCCCTGTTGCCTAAATTATAAAGTCCTACCCTATTACTGAAAAATGTATGCTTTGCCTGAGCTGCCCCCAAACTAGCTTAAAAATTAAATCTATTCATTCTTCTCCTCTGGTTCTTGCCAACCATGATTACCTCTTCAACATACTTCTAGTAGGACCCTCTCTTTAAAACCTTTGCCCATTATGTTCCTTTTTTATAGTACTCCCCACCCCCTTTTTTCCATTTACCTAATCCTAATAGTTCAATCCAAATTTCACCTACTTTTGAAAATCACCAAGACACATATATGTTGAATTAGTTGTTCCATTAGCTACATTTCTATAATACTCTTTGCATTTCTTATATAAACTCCATATTCTGATCAGATTTTGATTTCCTCAAGGAAAATGGTGGTTATAGTATTTACAGATCTTGCACTTCTATTGTTCACAGGTTCTCTTTCTCAGTGGAAGAACCAATCTTATTTTTTCCTCATATATTAAGTTTCCTTAGTTAGGTTGTTCAAAAAAAATACTGCATCCTTACTGATATCCTATAGAAGTACAATTAATAATTTACTTTTTACTAAATTCAAAACTAAAATAAGAAAATATGGATACTCAGGTACTCTCTTCTAAAGATTCTCTGTTTTCACTAATGAATGCCAAATGTTCCTTAAACTTAGTTTTTATTCTTCTCAAACTTAATCAGATTTTACCTGACATCTCCTGCTTAATGCCACTAAATAGTGACTTAAATCTAGATGTATAGTGCCTGTTAATTTGAGTCAATTACATCCAAACTGTAGTGTGGAGAATTTTAAGATGTCCCCTGGTATCTCTCACCCCTGGTGGTACACATTAACCTTCTCCTCTTGAGCGTGCCTGGGAACTATGACCTGTTTCTAACAATGGACTATGGCAAACGGATGGGGTACTATGCACCTGAGTAAGTCCTACACTATTCAAAACTCTGTGTTACAGAATAGAGACAGAGAGTCTCCTGCTGACCTGTACATAATCCTGTACACTATGAATTGCCTTCAGAGAGGGACACATGGCAAGGAACTGCAGTTGGCCTTTAGATACTGAGGGCCACAGTCTTACAGCCACATGGAAATGAATTTGCCTTCAACCTGAGTGAACCAGGTAACGGATTATGCTCCACCTGAGCTTCCAGATGAGAATGAAGCTTAGTTGGCAACTTTATTGCTGTGTGTGACTGAGCGAAAGACCAGCTACACTGTCCCCAGATTTCTTACCCATATATATTGAGGCAATAAATATATTGTTTTAAGGTACCAAGGTTTTAGTAATTTGTTATGCACTTTAAAAAATGAATACAAGTAGCAGTAGATTCTAATACTGATGCTGGTGGCTGCTGAAGTCAAATACAATCTCCTTCTCCAGGTTATCACTTAATGAAGAACTTTCTAAATGTTGCAGCAAAAAATTTCAGGATACCAAGAATCCTAGAGGTATTCAGGGTTACTCCAATGATCCTCAATCCTTACCCAAAATATTATTTAAATATATTCATATTTGACTATATTAATTTCAGTCTATAAGATTTATCTTGCATCTTGTTTTTTTTGACCTTTCACTACCTGAAGTTCATTTACTCTGAAACTGAGACAGGGACCATAGGACTAGACAGAATAGGGTGAGGGCCTCCGGAAAAAGCAAGGCAAGATATTTACAGTCAGAGCAATGTAACTACATGCAAGGAAACCCCCTACCAAAGCTCTGTGTTAAACATTCAGCTCTAGAGTCATTCTTCAGTGAGATCAGTTGATACTCCCCAGATAAAGGAAAATAGCCCATGTTTTTATTATGCTAACTGTTTGTAATCATGTGTAAGATTCACCTGATCATGCTAAAAGGAATTTAATATCTCATCAAGGACAAACATCCTAAAGCCACTTTAACAAGTCCACACCCTAAGCCCTTCATCAGTTCCCAAAAATCCTTAACTGCCTATAAATCCCCTAGATAACACACCACCCTGGGCTCTTTTGTCCCCTCCTGGCTCACGCCAGGACCTCTGTCTGTCCTCTCACTGTATCTCTCAATACAAGTCTCCCTGGCTCTCCTACCTTGACTATTTGCTAAGTTCATTCTTCGACTCCGCAAACAAGAACCCCAGCATCAAAACTAAATGATATTAACACTTGGTCCACATATACACATTAAAATAAAAAGAGATTTCAACCACAATTGTTTAAGAATTCTACCTCTTTCAACTTTGGCTTCTAGTCTGCATGGGTTACCTCTTGGAGGTGATTTTGAAATAACTATATGTAAGTCCGGGGAGAGGAAATCTCAGGGCAAAATACCTCCAAAAACCGAAATCAGCCAAAGGGAGAAATAAAGTTTAAAATCTGTTTATTGCTCAGAAACTGCAGTCTGGGGCCATTTCTTTCTTTCCAGCTCCAGCAGAAGCCAAAAAAACCGGCCCTCCCCCTCACCTCTCAGGTACACATAAGCCCTCCTGTTGCCCAGGTAATTACCCATTGATATGGACATGAACTTCTCTTCACCCGTGAGGAATGATGCAAATACACTAAAGTCATACTTCTTTTCACCACTGAACGCCTATTGATATGTAGATCTACTAAAGCCAGGGGGATATTCTGGAAATGTTACAATTTTACCCACACTACAGTTATTTTGAGAATGGGAAGATGATGTGTGGCACAATTGTAAATTAACCTGATATATTTATGTTCAATGTAATTTTCATATGTTTTTAATTTTTTTCAAACTTCCTGATGGTGAAAATTCTTCCAGAATCACTTCTATTGGTTTGACTTCTGACTTATACAAAGTTGTGAAACCAAGGATTTGTATAATATGTGATTATAACACTTATATTATTATAGTAATCAGAGAAAAAGCTGCCTTTATAGTGACTAAATTTGGTGGTTCTTACTACCTTGTAATTTTTTATATATGCTTATTTCAAGTTTATTTAGCTGCCAATCTGGATTATTTAAAAAGTGTAATGAGATTGTCTTCCCACTATAAAGCTGTTCAGGCTTTGCAATATGGGAGTAAAACCATTTTTAAGCATTCTAAAACATTTTCAAAATCTGAGAAGTGAAACCCAAACACAAATAAAATACTAAAGTTTATTCAAAAAGTTGGTAGGGCTCAAATATGTCATTCAAATGCAATCCTAAAAGATATTTTGGAATGTTTTTAATAGAACACATCAGAAATAACAGATGCCTGCTTTGAACAGTTATGCAAGTTATCCTTTTTGTTGGATTAATATTTGTTTATTGAAGAACTGAGAAAAATTTTAGATTAAAAAATAAGTGAAATGTGAAGCAGATGATAAATATAAATGCTGTAATCAATAGAAAATATTTTTATGTTAAAGTCAATTGTAACAAAAAATTAGATAATATTAAACAGTAATGCACTCAGAAGAGATAAATTCAAAAAATAATTAATGAATAAGATTTGATTTGTGAATATGTTTATAGAAAGGAATTAATCTTAAGAACATATATCAAAACTTTAAATGTATGTTCATTTGACTTATAAGACAATTCCAATGGAGATAACAAACTAATAAAACACCATTTGCATAAAGATTTTAAAGTTGAAGTAGGTAACAAGTGAATACTTAAAATTGGTCACTGGAAGAAATTATGAAATACCTTGAAAATCTTACAGTTCTAAAACATTATATGACATTATAAAAAATTCATAATAAGGCCCAAAGCTGCCTTTCTGAACAATCAGTAATAAAAACAATATAACAAGTATACTAGTGGAAATGCTGAAATATTTTTCTCTTTCTTTGAAGATAATATTATAAAATGTTGTCATATTAGAGGGTGATCAAAGTATGTAATGAAAAATATTATGGAAAAAAGTAGTATAGAAGCATGTCATATTGAGACAGGGACCGTGGGTGTAGTCAGAGTAGGGGGAGGGCCTCCGGAAAAAGGAAGGCAGAATATTTGCAGTCAGAGCAATGTAACTACATGCAAGGAAACCCCCTACCAAAACTCTGTGTTAAACATTAAGCTCTAGGGTCATTCTTCAGTAAGATCAGTTAATGCCCCCAGATAAAGAAGAGTAGCCCATGTTTTTATTATGCTAATCATGTGTAAGATTCACTTTAGCATGCTAAAAGGCCCAGGCCTCTGTGCTGTCTTTCCTCTTTCAGATCTGATGGGAGTGATTTTACAAACTGCGCAACTAATTTAGCATGCAGACCCAGCTGTAAACAACATAGTAAAAGGCAAGAAAGATTCTACCTTAAAGGTAAGATTGCATTTTAACACCCAGGAAGTTTAAGAAGTAAGAATTTTAACTTACTCTTTAGCAAACAGACAATACCTCAGCCCACCTTTGCCTTTTGATATGCTCCTAGACCAGGATGCAGGTGTCTCAGAGAAAAGTTGGGCAGGAAATTCCTTATGTTAATTCTAGATATTCGGACACCACTTAACAAGTCCACACCCCTAA
Organism: Smutsia gigantea; assembly: GCA_032199065.1. NCBI lineage: Eukaryota > Metazoa > Chordata > Mammalia > Pholidota > Manidae > Smutsia > Smutsia gigantea. Next base: position 49,321 of record JAVSCE010014496.1, on the reverse strand, counting down.
GCTTTTTTTCATGTTCTCAAAAAAAATCCTCATTTTGCCTATAAAACCCCTAGACAACGCACCACACCGGGCTCTCTTGTCCCCTCCTGGCATTAGCCAGGAGCTCTGTCCTTTCACTTTATCTCTAAATAAAAGCCTGTACCTTGCTCTTCTACCTCGGGTGTTTGTGAAGCTCATTTTTTGGCTTTGTGAACAAGAACCCCGGCATCAATATGTTATTTTTTCTAGCTTTTGAATTTGTGAGCCTTTTAAAATTTTAATGTTATGACTTTTTCCCTCATGTTAAAAATATATAGTATCTTCCATAATTTATTTAGTAGTTTTTTTCTTAAAATGGGCCCCTTATATTATATCTCCTTGAATCTATCCCTACTTTGGTGTGGGGAGTGGAGCAGACAGTTTCTTTAGAACTGCATGTCTTTCCTGGTGGGAGGCAGTAGATGTATTTAGTTTCTGAGCAGATACAGTTAGCAGTAAGAACACCCAGACAGGGATTCATTCCCTCTTTGGAGCCAGGTCAACTGTTCTCCAGCAATCTCATTACAAAAAAAAGCTGGAACAATTTTTGAATAGATGATTCTCAGTGGAACTTAGCAAGTTTTTAATGTTTCCTCTGTTGCAATAATCTGAAAAAAAAAGACAGATGACAGAGTGTGACTTAATGATTTCCTTGAGCATGATACTTAACAGTCACTGTTGGGGTTTTCTTTTCTTTCTTTTTTCATCCCTCCTTTTTTTCTAAAGGAGGAGAAAAAGTAAATTTCTGATAAAAGCTAGGGAAGTGTCATGTCTCTGAAGTGAATTTTATAAACACTCTCTTGAATCGTTGATGCCCTTAACTAGCTTTAAAGGATATGCTAAGAGAGGATTTTGGGAAATACATACAATCAGAAGAGTCAGCACCAGTTTCTGCAAAAGCTTTGGCCTCCTGAATTTGTGGGGAAACAGAATGCAACATTTTATTAGTGTTTATTGATCTGGTATTCAAGAGTTTCAGCTAGATTAAGATTCAAAAGGAAATATTTACAATTACTTTTTTGGGAACATCTTCATTGAAATGATGAAGCTCATCTACTGAAGTGTACAATTCACTTATTTTAAGTGCATTTACAGAAAGATGTGACTATCACCATGATTTAGCAATGCTTCCCCGCTACACCACACTCCACCAACCCCTCCCCATTCCTTAGCCTTCATCACCCATATGCAACCACCAATCTACTTCTTTCCAAAAGATTTCCTTATTTTGGATATTATGAATATTTCATATATAGAGAGAATCATACGTCATTTTTTGTGACAGCTTCTTTCCCTTAGCATAATGTTTGTCCTTAGCATGTGTCAATACTGCATTCTTTGCATTTCCAAATAGTATTCCAATGTATAGCTATATTACATTTTGTTTATCAGTTCATCAGTTAATGGACATTTGGGTTGTTTGTAATTTTTAACTATTAGGAATAATTCTGCTGTGAACATTTATATACATGTTTTTCTGTGAATTTTTGTTTTATTGTCTTTTGGGTAGATGCTTAGGATTGGAATTGTTGGATTATATGGCAACTCTATTTTTAAACTGCCAAATCATTTTTCAAAGTAACCACACCAATTTACTTTTCTACCTGAAATGTGTGTGGGTTCTATTTATTTTAAAATTCATGTCAATATGTGTTACTGTCTGCATTACAGTTCTCTGGGGAAAGAGAATCAAGAGGATATAAAAGGAGATTCAGTATGAGGAATTGGCTTACACAGTCACGGGTGCTGAAAAATCCCATGATCTGTTGTGGGCAAGCTGGAGACCCAGGAAAGCCTGTGGTTTAATTCAGTCCAAGTTCCAAGACCTGAGAAATAGGAGCTTGTGATGTAAATCCCAGTTCAAGGACAGGGAAGATGAAATGAGATTTCTCAGCTCAGGCAGTGAGGCAGGAAAAACAGGTGAATTCCAGCTTCCTCTACCTTTTGATCTTTTCAGACCCTCAAGATTCGCTGATGCCCACTCACACTGGGAGGGAAACCTGCTTTACAGAGTCCAGTGATTCAAATGCTCATGTTATCCAGAAACACACCCAGAAATCATGTTTAATCAGATATCTGGGCACCCCTGATCTAGCCAAGTAGACATATAAAAGTAACTATCACGTTTTCTCATTTATTATAGCCATTCTGGTGAATGGGTATATCATGATTTTGATTTGCCTCCCTAACTAATGCTAGGAAAGTTTTCATGTGCTTACTGGCCTTTTGTACAACTTTGGAGAAATATCTATTAAAATACTTTGATATTTTAAATTGAATTTTTACCTTTTTATAATTGAGTACAATTTATTATTATATACTATGGGCTTTAGTGAATAATGTATTTGTAGAGAAGTCACCAAGCATTACAAAAGCGTCAGGCTCCCAAAACTTGGTTGAGTGCCTTGAAAACTCTTCTTTATTCCATAATGTAAGACAACACCAGATAAGTTTGGCATCAATTATTTGCTTTGTGCCTTAAAAATTTCAAGTTGCCTATATTTTAACTTCAAAAAATAAGGGATTCCAATGAGAGAAAACCTATGTTGGGGGTTTAAAAGAGAGTTATTGGAAAATATGGTATCTTTTACCCAATAAACATCCTTAAGGAGAGATGTTATATGCTTAGGAGAAAATGGAAGGCAGGACCATTTCAAATGCCCTTTGCTTGTTTGGGTCACACCAAATCTTGAATATTGTCACCTCTTATGATTAATGTTAGTCCTCTATAGAATAAAGGCACTTTATATTTAACATTCATCAACATATTTCTTGTCATGTCATTTGTGCACATTGTTTCTTACATTATTCATGTCTACTTGACGACTGTGAGAAATTCCTTCTGAACCTTAGTTTAGGAATGTATAATGCTGCAGGGCAAATTATTTTATTTTTCTTTTATGAATATAGTGAATTGTATGAATTACAAAATTTTGGAAATGGTTGCTAGAAACCCTAGAGCTGAGATATAAGATATTCATCTACTGAGTGTCCCTAGATCTGTACACAGCACATTTTTACCCAAACTCTCTTAACCCTTGCTTGCTTATCTTCTCCTGCACCAAGATTTAGGATGGGCTGTTTTATTTGATATAATATGTTTTTGAAAGTCACCTTAAAATCTGTTTTAGAATAAGGCATGATATAAATAAAAATATATGTAATAATTAAATAATGAATACAAGTGAAAGTGAGTCATGAAATAAACCTACCTTTATGTGTATCTCTTACTAGTTTTCTGGAATAGTTTTAAAGTTGAGAAAATGTACCTTAATTCCATCTTGCTATTTAAAAAAAATGGTGTTTCTAGTATCTCTTAGTAATTACATGGTACTGCATATGATGGAATTTATTTTGCCTAAATAGTACCTCCATTTCAACCATCAATTTCTACCATCTAGATTTGTTAAAGTCTTGATTGAATAATTAATTGTTTCAAATATTATGATATTTTCATTACCCACTCAAGACGTACCTACCCAGAACTAATCTTGAATCCGTCCTGAAGAGGATTTAAAAGATTTTGCTTACAGTTGTGGAATGTCTTGATTTAGATTTATGATTTCAGAAATCTATAAATATATCTAATGTTGCTATATTAACACTCTATATCTGATCTAGACTCCTAGACAGAAGTTAGATGGTTCACTCAAAACAGAGCCACATCTAAACACATGCACAATGTAAGAGGTCTCCTATTTGGAATATCTTGCTTGTCCGTTCCAGAAATTATCAGTTGTCTTTTCTTCATTGGGCCCAAAATGACTGGTTATCTTTTGCTCAAAGACTTGTCTAAAAATGGGTTACTACTATTAGCCCCGTATCTCGCCTGCTTTAATTGTGTTCCCATCTCCACTGAACCATGCTAGTGAGGTTACAGCAAGCCCACAGAATCATGACGCTGTCATTTTCTTGTTCTTCTTCCTAAGGGAAGAATGGGCAAATATGGAATTTATTCTAATTGTACAAATTTCTGTTTTCAAAGACCAATGTTTCCATGCAAGATGGGTAAGGAATATTCACTAGTTTAGATAAACCTGATCTTACATCTCAGAACTCCAGTTAAGTGCCCAGAATTCACTAGGTTACTGGGCTCATCCTATTGATCATTTTTTGTTTTTCCCATAGCTGAGGACAAAAATATGATGGGAATCTGAAAATCCATCCCCCCAATCAACACTGACTCTTCAAAAGAAAAAACCCTAACAGTATTATTTTAGTCCAAGATCTTGTTAGCTTTCCTGTAAACGAGGCACATTTGTTCAATGACAGCTCTGCTTCTGTAGAACCTCTGTATATATTACACAAGAAATGTGGAAATATTCCCACCACCTAATGCTTCCACAGTTTAGTCACTTTTAAAATTCTATATCAAACTTATTGATTTTTCAGACAGAAAATAGCCTCTCCTGAGTCATACTTGTTACCACCAAGTCAGATTTGTGTGTTTTTTTACTCTAATATCTAAAAATCAGGAATCCTGTGCTTCAGAGACTTCAGAGAACAGTGAGTAGTAGGAATGGAAATGCTCCTGCCTGTGGAGGCAAATATGCTCCAAGTAATGGATGATGATATTTCAGGAGCTGAGCAAATATCACAGAGAGGAGATTAATAGACACAAAACCTGGAACAGACAGATCCTTTTAGATAGTTTATCTATGGAACATTCCATGGCGTTTTTGCACTGTGGATCACTAAAATCATCATATTAGTCTGCTGCTATCATAAAAACCTTTCATGATTGATGATCAGAAACCAAGCTAATAAATATAAGAATAGAGAAGGATATTCAATTCAAGGTTGTAGAATATATTATAGCTCAGTAAGTACTGGAATGGCCATAGACCGGTAAACAATTTCGTGTCATGACCATAATTTGTTCTGGATGGTACATCATAAACACTGTCCTTTATAAAGAGTGGTCTTTGTGATGGCTATGAATTGCACAATATACCTTCAGTAGCAAAATTGATACTTGTTGCGATGTATTAAATCTCAATATATTAAGGGCCCAAGAGTGTTCAAAACAAATTGTAAGGCTGAAATAAATCTTTTAGAAGTGTCCCATTTGATTAGCCAGATAGATCAGGTTTATATTGCAAAAGCAAATATCAGTGACTTTATTCATCAGGAATATATTTCTTGCTCATACCAAGTAACATCTGAGTTTGGTAACGTTTGGGGCAACTGTCTTCAATGTAGTGTCTCAGTAATTCAGTTGTTCTACCATGTCTGCTCCATCTCAAAATATGGACTCTTGGAACCCCCAGACACCCAAGAAAGAACATAGGTAGCTCATTCTTTTTCTTAAATCCCTCATCCTAAACATGACAGAGATCACTTTTGCTTACAGCCCATCGGTGAACACTGGACAAGTGCCCCACTACTAGAAGCTGAGAAATATGGGCCACCCAGATGCACAGAACATTGAGGACTAGAAATATCTGCAACACCGTAAGTCAGAAATCTGAGATGCTTTCCTAAATGAAGTCTTGTTGATAACATATTGTTCTATCTGTATTATTGTAATATTTGCCATCATATTCTTATATTTTATTTTAATACATTTTTGAGTCAGTCCTGTTAGGGACTAGACTATTCCCTGATCGAAATATACATTGAATTCATAGTCGCTAAGTTTAGAGAAATTAACTTGCTTATATAATAAAATAATAACATTGCATGTGATTGTACCAAATACTGATGTCAAGGCATCGTTTGGTTAATTTCTACAGAAACCATATTTCTATACTGTATTTTCTACCAGTGTATTGCAAAGAGATGGGACAAAATTAGGCATATCATAAAGAGGCAGTATTGAGTAAGACTTAGAACCAGGCTAAGACGACTGACTGTCTTTCTCTTTGCAGTATGTTTTCCTCTTCTTGTCTCCATCACAAAAACCGAGGCAACTCTGCAATTCTGTTCAGGAACTAACTACGGGCTCCATGAGGATATATACATAAATTTCCGAGCCCATTTCTGCTTTCCTGATCAGCATCACTGGTCTGTCATTTTCTATGAACATAAAATAGAATGGGATTTAACATTTTTTCTGTCCCATCAAAGGACACATGACTTCCATTCTTCTAAGATTGAATACCTTTATAGTGTCTGATATCAGAAATCTGAAATGTTATTTAGATTCCATAGGATTCTTAAGGGGGGGAATCTATTATGCAAATATTTTAGTTTTCATTTCTTTCCTTTCTTCATGACTATAACACTAGAGTTATTAAACTAAAGCACACTGACATTTTTTTCTATTTATAGTATGGTACTTTTTAGGTTTAACAATGTTTTTAAGATTTAAAAACTGATGAGGGACTTTTTAAAAAATAATTAAATATGAATTTAGAGATATTTCTATTTCTGAAGAAAGTTTACTTTTAAAATTGATGTGCACTCGAGGAAAAGCATATCATACTATATCGAGTGCTCTAGCTTCAGTTGGGAGAATAACCTTGGAAACATTTTGAACAATAAATATCACTATTGTAAGTGGTTCTATATTCACTTAGTAAACTTTAATTTAAAATATATTTCTTTGTAATTGAATTTTGCTTAATTTTGGACTTGGAGTAATTACACTGCACATTATCTGGCATATTCTTATATATTTTATTCTTTATTGTTTCTGATTTTCTAGTATCACTGATAAGTTTAAAAACAATGAAATCAAGTCTTATACTAATGTTCTGACATTTGTTCACATTGACCAATGTCTTTTCTATTCCTTTAATCCTATAACTTACCTGTTTTTGTGTAAAAGTCCTTGGAGGACTTGTAATTTAAAATACAGCATCACATGAACCCAGGTGTTTAACAGAACTTTATGAGTAAAATAATGGTGATATCAGTGGCTGATCTGGCAAACTAGTTGATAGAATTTACTTACCAATCTCTTTGCTGAAAAAAATCTTAATTGTAAGCAAATCGGATGCAGTCCGTTAATGATTGTGGTAGTACACTTTGGGAGGGGCATATTCCACCCCTCAAGTCTCTGTGTTTGTGAAGAACCATGTTTTTTTAAATTAATACTACTATTTTTCCAAGTGAGGAAGCATTTATTTTTGATTGACAGGTCTGAGGAGCAGAAATGGAAATGCAGATTTATTTTAGTAGTATCCGTGTTGCTAAAGGAAACAAGCTTTCATTTTCTTTGAACTCCCTCTGCAATAAATACTGTAGGGGCAGGTTGTCTCAGAAAATGTATGTGGTTGCTCACATCTGCTTATAATTGAAAGCCTAAGATTACTACTAGTAAACTCAATTACCTCCCTCCAACACAGTCTAAACAACAATAAAGTTGACCCTATGCCTGGCACCTTGGAAATATTTCCATCGATTTCAAATTCAGATAAAGCTTTTTGCTAGAAAAAGCTAGGATTTACTTGAATTTTGCAAGCTTATTTAATTTTTCTTCTTGATATGCTAATGTTAAGGATTAATTTTAGAGAGAGCTTTTTTGAAAATATTATTTGAATGGTATTTTGACTGGTAAAATTATAGGACAATTTTTTCAATGGAAGATTTTAAGATATAAAGAAAACAAACTTCTGGAACACATCTCATTTTACAGAATGATTTTACAATTTGGGGGATTTATTTTATATTGCATATGCTATGTTAACTGAAATATGATATTTATAAAATTATTGAGAATTTAATGCACATATTTTCTTATACAAATACATAGATGTATAGATATAGAAACAATCAAATGTTACTTCAAATGAATATATTTGTTTCTAAGCTATTTCAATTATACTGGGTTATTTAAACATAAATATTTTTAGAAATAGAATTTTACTGTAAATATTAATTAGCAAATATTGAATATTTTTGCCCAAAGGAAAAAAATGAAATGTACACCCTAATCCACCAGTTATGTCAGTTATGTAAGGAGATTATTGGTGGTAGTAAACCAACTGTTACAGACATTAATCAAGTAGGTCAAAACGTACTATACTTTGAGTATATTATTAGATTTAGTTTGCTAATATTTTCAGTTTATTTTCACATTTGTTCATGAGTGTTATAGTTTTCTTATTTCAAATTATCTTTTCAGTTTCTGGTATAAAAGTTTTTTCTGGCTTTATAAAATGGCAAGGATCATGATTTCTCTTTTTCAACAATAATTTATAATGTATTGCAATTACTTATACCTTAAATGGTTGACAACACTTAGTGAGGCTTTTGAAGGTGATTTTTTAAAGAAGTGTGTCTATCATATCTAGATGTTCAACTACTGGTATAACTTACAGTAGTCTCTTTTTTATTCCTGACAGTTTTTGTAGCTTTGTTCTGTGTCTCTGTCTCATAACACCTATGACATTAGACATATCTCATAAGAAGTGTGCTTATTTCAAAAAATTCACCTCAATATCCAAAATCAAAGAGATATATGAGAATAATATTAGCTAATGTATTTTAATTTTGTAGAAAGTTATGAGACAATAGAATAAGAGACAAATTTTGAAAATAAAAGGTGGATGCAATCTCACATAAATTGTTAATCCTATAAATAGATGAATAGATGATAGATGGATAGAAAGATAGCTGGAGATAAAGCATTGAAAAAGGATTTGAAAATATCATTTGAAGATAGTGTAATATAGTTTCAAGCTGTTTCAATCAGACTTTTATAACAATTAGCTTGATAACCTATCTTTACTAAAGATAGTTATGCATATTTTACATGGGGCTCACTCCTATATCATTAAAACAATATCAAAGATAAATGCATATTTTGTTTATAAGTTCTATTATTAAACCATGGAAGTTCATCTTTCCATAAATTAAACTGGAGACACTTTCATTTAGGTAAATAGATATTTCCATAGCTTCTCAGTAGGAATAGAGCTAGAACAAAAGACTTATCCTTATGACAAGGAACTTGCTGGATATCAGTTGGATCATGAAGACCATCTAAGTTTTAGTGGATTGGCTTTGCTTTCTTTTAAATTCCTTATCATTATGTCTAGCATTAATCAGCAGGAGTGAAGATGGGTGAACAATATGGCTTTGTGTTTAAGGTCTGTTAATCATTTGAAATCATTTTGCTTAGTTTTCTTAAGGCAATGATAAGCCTGAAACAAATGTAGGATTTTCTCTTCCGATCTAACTTTATTGATGAATAATTGAAATGATTGACAGGCTAAAAACCATTTTTTTAATATAGTAATTAATAGCAGCAAACCTTCCAAATAGACTGTCTTTTCCAACAGACATTAAAAAAAGTCATCCCAAACTTGAAATGATGGATTAAGTTTAATGTACATAAAGTAGAGCAAGTAGGGAGCTCTAATCTCTCAAATTTTGGTGAGGGAGAAAACAAATTTTTAGATTTCCTTGAGAAATAGCACAAACTTTTCTTAAAAACAATATTAAAAGAAAATTTAGAGATGGTCCTCAGATAAAAGATGGTTATGCTAAAAATACTAATGTATTTTTCTTATAAATATATACGTCAAATATTTCAAAATAACTAATGAAGAAAGTTTCCTTTTGACTGAAGACTGTCTCCCTTTATTGGCTTTCTTTATTCTGACCTTTTTTTATCCTTTGGGATTTGCTAAAATGTATGTTTGCCTGAGAGGCCATTTTACTGAGATGCTCTCATCCCTTTGTATTTATACCGTCACATAGAAAAGACTGTTTTATTTCCCTGTGGACCTTACAGTCATTAAGATTTAAGACATGAACATTTCTTAATTTTTAAAAAAGCTTTCTCTTTCTATTAGGCCAACATATTAGTGAACTGAATGCTTGCACTTTCAAAATACAACTTCAATCACTCTTCTGTTTACACAACTGTATAAATGATGCATAGGATTGCATATTGGAATTTGTTGTGAGAATGAATTGCACACTTCCAAAAGCGTGATCGCTTTATGGTTTTCATTCCTGTAAATACGAGATGTTGATTTTTACTGGTGCTCCCTTGATATTAAATCTTTATCATAAATTAATAAAAATGAATAAGCTTGTCGTCTAACAGAGCTTACCCTATAACACACAAGACACTCTTTGGAGTTAAAATAATGTTGTCTAGTGAACATGGTATAAATACTTCTTTTCACTAAACTATGAAAAATGTAAGTTTTAGTATAAGTAGGCCATTTCAGTTTCTTTCTCTTCTTTCAGTATTTTGCTGTAGTTGCGGAATAGTTTCTTAGCAAGGGAGGAAAAAGGATTAACTTGACTAAAACCCAGTTAAAATGCAAATGAAATGAATTTCTGGGCAATAAAGCATGCATTAGCTGGAGCTCTAATGAACATAATAGTAAAAAGTCCCTGGAATATTTTATGCACTTCTATCTATTTCATCTTTATGCTTATTTAGATGTAAGTCTTCTGATAATTTTAGAGGTTTTTCATTTCTGCTTGCCACAAACATGATTAAAATCATATTGCTCCATTTTCTCGAGACAGCTTCGAACCTACTTTACTTCATTCCCCTGGAACCAAACCATGAAGCCAGAAAGAACTTATCTGACTTCTAAGATTTATGCTCATTTCATAGGGATTACCAAAATTCTCTATTAGTGGTGGCATATGATCTTAAATGGCTAAGGATGGTTATGAGGCTTTGGTATTTGTTTTGAAATTAATTTTATATTTAAAACAAAAGACAATTTAATATTTGTGTTATATCAGTGCATTAATCCTTAGGCTAGAGATAGGAAGGACTGGTTTCTTTGTAGAAACAGAGACACTAGCTACTCTTATTAGTCTGAAGATAAGAGGGTAGCCATTTGCCGCCTAGGGAAGAGAACTTTCAACTTGGTGATGGGTTTTACTGAGTTGGCCATCCCTTTTGTTGCAACACACCAGAGTTTAAGCAAATGTAACAAGGTCATTTCTTTTACCTTGTTAGACCTATTCACATTTTTCCTCAAAGGCTTTTTTAAAATGCAGAGGATTTTAATATATTATCCTATGAAATGATTGTGCAATCTATTATTATAATAGATCATAAAAGACTATGGTCATTATAGAGTAAGTACTATGCAGAATCATAAAAAGTTAATAAGTGTTCAAGGTCAAGAAAATATAGGGTAGGTTGAGAGTTAAATCTATAGAAGCTGGTACATGGTGAGTTGAAATAGCTGCAAAAGATTCATGAAGTCTATTGTATGCCAAGAATGGTATTCCTGAAACTAATTTAAATGATTAGTTTTACTTTTTTTCACGTTCATCCGTTAGAAAGCATATGGTATAGTCTCAATGATTATAGTAATAAAGAAGGACCATTTGCTAGTCATGGCAGTGTTGTGACTATGAGATGTAAGGCCAAATAAAGCAAAAGGAAAGTAGTCTTAAAACTAAAAGCTATAAATTGCATTATTTAATGTGCATTAGCCACTTTATGTACAGTATGCTTTTGATATTAAAAAGAAGGTATTTTGGCCTCACCTGTATGTTCCCATCTATCTCTTAGGAAGAAAAAAGTCATTGAATTAGGTGGGGCAAATAAATTAGTGAGTGGGTGGCCCCACCTACTTATCCAATTTCATAGAGTATCTTCAGACTCTCTTTCTAAAGCCAGACTATTAACTTCGCCAACTACATCATGAATGAAAGAGCCTTTATCAAGTATGTGCTCTGTCCTCCAGGAAATACTAAGTTCACGGCTGCCTGGTGGCTCAGAAAGCACTTCAAGTAGCTGAGGAAATGTAACTCTTATTGTCCTACTTAAATTATTCTTTCTACAATTACAATTGAGCTGTTAATCTATCATAAAATATGTACCTGGATACTCATTTGCATTCATATATAGTCACGGAGTTCTTAATCTTAGCTCCTTTGGAACAATTCATTCTGTTCTAGTCATGCTCTGGGTATTGCTCTTCCCTGCTCTCCCTATCTGGTCCACCCCTGCATTCTTTCTGTGTTCTTCTCTATTGTTAAAGAGAACAGTCACAGCATGAATGTGCATCTACTTTGCTTATCTGAGGCAGCAGTGCTTTGCCCCTATGCAATGTTTCTTCTTCTAATGTGTAATGTAATACGCACTCTCTGTGTTGTGCCAGTATTTCAGTCATTAAGGGTGGTGGTTGACAGTCAGCCTTGGAGGATTGAGTTTAAGTAGATTATTGGCTCAGAGGCAAGAAGGTTAAGTCACTTGACTCAACATCACCACTGAGGTTTGCCTGCCCAACACTTTTCCCTCACACATCCCTACATGTATAATATCACCCTCCATTTTTCGGAGAACTCCTGTCCTTTTTCATTAGGACATTTTCTAAAAACATTCAGTCCAGGTGTCAACACCCTCACCCTCCACCCGCCACCTCTGTGATAAATTCAAGGATGAGCACATGATCAGGCAGCCAGATCAAACCCTTCCTAGTACCTCTTCCACTGCAAAGGGAAGGAATATCTCTTTGTTTTGATGCAATTTGTGTAAACCAAAATCAGAGTAAGAGGTCCTTATTCTAATATAGCTATTTTTATGTAAAAAATAACATAAGACATATGTATTTTTTCATATATTTCATTTAACAGACAACCTATCGAACTTTGGAATGCCAATTTAATATGTTATAAGAAAAAGTGTAGATTATGATATAATTATTATGATAAAAAATTGATGCACACAGTTGGAATCAAAATACATCTTAAAGAAAATGTAGGAATGTATGCTATTCAATTAGATTCTCTTCTCAGTAAAGGATGAGATGTTACTTGAAATTAAGATATGGATAATTCTTTCAGCTAATGAAAACTGAGTAATACTAATAATAATTTGATAAATTCTAGAGGGGAGAAAAGCACTGTTTAATAATCACTTTTTCCTTATAACATATCATTTTTCAGCTATTTGAGATATTGAATGAACACTAGATATATTTAAATCAATTATTAAGGACTTGATTATATTGGCTAAAATATATGTTAATGGGAATAGATTAAAAATATAACAATACCACAACAACAGCTTATAAAATCATCCAGTGACTTATAAATTTCTAATCAATATAATACCTCTATAACCAATGAAAGTAAGTTCAATTTAACTCTAGACATCCTTTTTCAAATATCTGATATAACTTATCAAGGTATGCTATTATATGGGATATAAAAGCTTAGGAAATAAATAGAACTCAAGTTCCCTTATGTGGCAATAGTGTGATAACCGTGAGATCACATTACCGTTAGAAGCAGGAAGTTTTCATGTCCCTATCAGCCTAATGTGAGAAGACTTTTTCTGAGAGACCTCACGCTGCTTACAGTCTTCTTCTAGTCCCCCATTCATGCACTCTCTTCCTAAAGCCTGGATGACACCTCATTCAGACCCTCCCGCATTCACCCATCCAAACCATACTGATGTGGGGATCTTTCTCATAATACTCATAAGGTCAGTGTCTCGTGGTATCAAAAATCACAGGAGGTCCAGTCATCTTCACTGATGCATTTTTGAGTTTTCTTTTTCACAACTGCCTTCTCTTTCCTTAAGCCCCAGCCTTCTTAGCAGAAAAACACTGTGTCCTATTTTCAGGCATCACAAGCTTTCAAGATTCTAGCTGGAATCTACTCAAATCTGGATCAAAGTGGGAAATGCCATCTTTTCTCCTTGAAAACCACAGCATGGGTGGTTGACAGTCCCTGACAGGTGCTCATCTCCTTTCCAGGGAGCCTGGGCTGTGTGCACTCATGGCAGCCCCGATGATGTAAGAAAGTACTTAGTCATCCATGGTCAAGGCCACTTCTGTGTCTGTGCAAACACTCTTGAGAGAGAAAATCAGGCTGTAGTAGTTGAGACACTTCAAATGCATACTGTGAGGAGTGAGTTGTGTGATCGTGAATGATTAGGAAAGGCAACACCGTTAATACTTTGAAGAGAGAAGATACAGACCCTAAAATGATTGGAATCATGTAATAATTGTCAAATGGAGTGTATTTGTTCAAAAATTGTTATTTTATTAAATGATAACACTCAGAGGAGAGAATATAGGTGTTCCTGTCCTACTCGCCTTTGTTGCTCTCTTGATTCTGTTACTTCTTAGCTTCTTACCTACACTTCCCTGCTTTTTTTCCTTCACCTTCTCTCCACAGGATTCAGCCAACAGCCCCACTAATGCAAAATGTTTCTAATTCTAATGTTAAAGTATTTTTGTTCTTTGTGTTCCTACATCTTTTTAATGGTGGCAGTCTACATTCCACGTCCTAGAAGTGGGTGAGTATCTAGAAGCCTACGGCCCGGTTAAGTGACTTGACTGAACGACATCATGGCAATGGCCGTGAAGTCCTCTCCTTAGAAAGCTTGAACAGCAAGGGGTCTGAGCATTTAATGGGAATAAAAGAGTAAAAACATTATTCTGATACCACCACAGGAATTTACATTTAATTAGAAAGATCTTACACTGAATAATATTTAAATCCCAACTGATTGTGTTTGAAGAATAGTGAACTATTCAGAATGTCCCGTTCCACCCTCATCATAAACCAGCTTGGGGTGAATTTTTCTCATGGTTGTGATAGAGACACTGACAAGCTCCTCTTTGTTTAACCCGCATAGAATATTTTTACACTAAAGGATGAAATGAGGTCTGGTGCAATCTCAATAATAAACAATTTTTGAAATTTTAATGATAAGCTATAAATTGTGGTGTAACAGGATTGTTAAAGGAACAGATTATATCTAACATTTATTCATATAAAGTTTTGCAAGATGAAGCAATTATTTTATGTCTATGAGCAAATGCATCAAGGATGGTGCATTTCCTGAGAACCTGCTCCTTCTCTAGGCATGCTTTTCTTCCCATATTTCTACACTGATTATACTTGGAACACATCCTTTCCCATCAGTTGCATGGTTTGATTTTGTCCTTTAGTCCTCTAAATACAGAGAGGTTTAACTCTTTTGCTTAAGATTATTCACTTACAAAATAAACATTTAAGTTGGTAGTTTGGCTGGGCTGTTTTATTTTTTAACATAACACTGTTTGAGACTACACCCTACTCTTAAAAACTTATTAAGGTCATCAAAGTTTGTTCGCAATGCCCTTCTTTTGTTCTCATTTCACCTCCCATCCCTCTTCAGTAGTTCTCAGGCTCATGTTTGTAGAAGCTATACTTTTAAAATGAAATCTCCAGGGCAGTCATCATTCTTCACTTTGATTAACAGATATTTGGGGTATTCCTCTGAGAGTTCTTTAGTGATGCATTTATGTAACTGTACCACTCTATCCCACTCCTCTCTGCTAGAAGGTAGGCTCCATCCAAGCAGGATTTTCTGCCTTTCATTACTTTTTTTTCACCAAGTATAGTTTCTGGCAGAGAAATGAAAGAATGAACCTGAAGTAAAACAGCAGCCCCTCCCCCATTTCCCTACCAGCCCCTGCCGATCTCTTCCTTCCCTCTTCCTATTACTGCATACTGTCACAGTTGCAATGTAAAGCTTATGATATAAATTTAGACAAGAAAGTCACTTGCTAGCAAAGTCTCATGTCATTACAAATAAGAACATCACTCCTGTTCTAAATAATTTTATTATATTTTCCCCAACTTGATTTAAATTGTATGGGAAGGAAGCCAGGCAAAACTTCAAAGCCAAAGTGTGGAGAAATGGAAATTTTGACCAGGATTCCCACCTGGCTTTAATAGTGCCCATTGTATATATATATATATGCCTGTTTTCACATCTATGGAATGTTTACCAGGGACAGGGTGTGGCTGGTCAGTCATTGGAGCACAGGCCCAGGGAAGGGGTGGAGAGGAAATACCCATTCTTTCCTCTCCACAATTCCTGGTACATAATTGGTCAGGCATCTGCCAGTCACCAGAGACCCGCCCATGGAGTTCCTACTGGTGGGAGTGTCAGGGAAGTAGCCAGGAGTGGTGAGAGAGTCGTGGGAGCATGGACACAGACAGCTTAGAGAGTGCAGGAGGGAAGCCTGGAGAGAGAAGTAGGAGAGAACAGGTGGAGGAGTGCCATGGAGCCCCAGTGGCAGGAGTATTAAGCCTGTGCTAGGGATCAGGAGGAAACACCATCAGAACTAGGAGGGACTGAGTCCTATTGTCCTGAGAATAAGCTTGGTGGGCCTTTGAAAACCCCCAACTTCTTGCCCTTGCCTTTAGTTTCTCTTATGGAAATCATAAGGAACTTGCTCCAGGTGGGGAACCCCATATTCCTGGGACAACACAAAGTCATTCTCATGACTGTTCATGAAGTTGGTGGGAAAACTGGAAATTAACATGTTGGAAACAGATTGATGTAAAATGGCCTCAGAATTTCCAAAGAACCTCCACCCTATTTTTGCATGAATATTTATCAAAGCTTCCAAACTCTTTTCTCACCTTTCATGGAGGCCTCTTTGGTGTGATGAGCCCCTGCCATCTATCCATCTCCCCCCGCCCCCCCCCCGCATCAGCAAGCATTGCCCTGGCTCATTCTTCATCTTGAAGCATATGAGAGAAAATGCCATACAGCCATTCAGAGTGGGATTGAATGTTATACGTTACTAAGAGGTAACTTTGCAGTAAATCAGATATAGTATTATACAGGAGAAAAAGAGGAAGAAGTGAGGTACTTTTTTGATTTACTTAATCACATGTATAAAAACACTAAAACTACATTAAAGAAGATCATTCATTTAATCTCCATAGCTCCACATGGCCATGACTATAATGGAGAGGCTGCTTCAGTTTCAACTTGAGTTTTTACTGCCTGAAGAAATACCTATATACCTTCAATGACAAGGAAAAAGTACAGTAGTAGAGATAGTCAGTTTGCCATGATTATGATGATTGCATTCAACTCTGCTAGCTAGCATCTCTATAGCTCTTTCTCAGCCAATAAGAAAATCACAATTATTAGCTCTGTAGAACTTTTCAGGTATTTCTGGAAATGCCATGGTCAAGAGCAACTAAACCCAATAGCACACTTCTTGATGTTTCCTGAAACTCAGGCAATGGAGCATTAACTAACAACTGATTTGAAAACCAGTATGATCATGTGCTCAAACCAGTATATATATATTATGCAAATATCTTAAAGAGACAAATCAGTTTAGGAAGTTGCTAAATTTGGCATTGATTGCTATTTCAATACTACCTACCTGATTAGCAAAACTTTAAGCACTGTTATCTTTTCTCACAGACTTTTCAAATTCAGTAGCATGACCACGGATGAATCCTAAATCTAGCACCATAAAAAAAAATGTGTTCTGGGGGAATATAATACAGAAGACCAAAAGGGTGAACACTCTAACCTTAATTTTCTATGTAGGCTGGCATGTTACAAAGTAAATATTCTAACCAATCTGATTAGTTTTTTTTTCTGGTTTAGTTATAGAGAGTGGAGATTTATTAACCTATTAAAAGAAAAGAAAGATCCCACATATATTTCTGAAATGGGGTTATGGAGGGGTGCAACACTTAATTTGGAATGTCTGTGGTAGAATAATCAGCCCCATTTTCCCAGAAACTGTAATAATAATACTAATAACAATATTAGTACTACTACTAATATGTGTGCAGTACACTTATCAAAATATATATATAATCCCCACCTAAAAATTTCATCTAAATGGTAAAATTCTATATATATATGTGTGTGTAAAAATATACATATATATTTACACACACATATATACACATATATGTATCTACATATATAATATAAGTAGACAGATAGATATAGAAGAAACCCATAAAATATTAATTTACCAGAAAGATTTTGGAATTCCAAAGTACAAAGGGAATTGATATTCTTTCATTTGCTAGAGAATTCCAGGTAACTTCTTCTAGTAACTTAAGCATTATCCACAACTCCCCAGATATTCCCATTTTCCTTTTTACCAGTGTACATTCTGTGGTCGATTCTTATGAAGCTCTTGCAATTAGCCCAACCCCTGCTATCTTTTATTGCCTTACATGTAACATAAAGTTGATAAAATTACAGTCCTGCTTAAACCCAACTGCCCAATTGCTCTACCAGAACACACTTGTGCCATACAGGGTAACTGCTGATGAAATTACATGAGGCTGACAAGTTTCATTGAAATAAACAATTCAGTCACATTGTTCTGAAAAACTATTAACCTAGACTTAACAAAAATGTCAATGTCACGAATGAAAAAAAAAGAAAAGAGGCTGAGGAACTGATCTACATTCAAGGAGAATGGAGACATGACACATAACATTATGTAACCTTACTTGGATCCTGGATCAAACAACAAGACGTGCCTGTAAAGTTCATTATGGGAGAGTTGGATAAATCTGAGTACAGACTGTATGTTAGAACATGGTACTTCATAAACATTATATGCTTGAAGGTAGTAATTGTATTGTGGTTATGCAGATGAAGTTTACTTTAAAAGTGTCAATGGACTGACAGGGATCAGAGGGGAGAAATTTTAGTCCACAAACCACACAGCAGGGCACTATTGAAGGACTGAGCAGTATTTGCTCAGAGCAAGAGAAGAAAAGAGGACCATGAGGTGAACATAAGTGTCACTAAGCGGCCATTCCACAGAATGCAAGGCCCAGTGAGACTGGGCTTTCCTACCTGCATGGAGGTTCAGTTCAGCTCCAGCCTTAACAATCACTGAAGGACTTTCCTGGAGAGCCAGTGTATTGACATTGGAGATGGCAGAATTTAAGGAGTCCTCAAAGATCTTCCATAGACCTGTTTTCCACAAGGAGAATACTTAGTGCTGTTAAGAAGCTCCCAGAATTCAGCTACGTGATTCTCAGTCCTTCACACAAATAATAATCTGTTAGAAATGTTGACTCAGTATATCTGGAGTAGGGCCTCAGAACCTACATTTTAGCTGGAAAAACATGATTTTTACGCAGGTAGTTTAAAGATTTCATAAAGAAACTTAGTTCTAGGTTATATATTTTCTATATGGTTATGTGAAAGTTCTCTACTTATTATGATTATATTTTTTTCCAACCAAATTGAAAATATTTATCTCTAGTTTGCATCTCTGGCTGACTTTTTGCACAGCACTGGGGAGGTAGGTAATGTTGTACAGCTATGTTTGACTCATCACCCATGTACTGTGCTTATTTATAACAGATAGATAAAACTTGACATCTCTGCCCCCATACTCTATTTGTCTCCTTTGCTGCTTGAGCCTTTGGGCCAAAAGAATAAAAAAAAGAACAGAGCCTCTGCTCAGCCCTACAGCCCTGCAGCCCTGCACATAGGCTTGCTAATTATCAAAAGGAATTTTGCTTACAGTTTGAGATTTCTGCAAATAGCCCCTTACCTGAAGTTTGCCTCCTCCAGGAGACAGGGAGATATGTATGAAAATGATTGCCCTGTCCAAGAGTTTCAGGAACATTGTGACAGACCTAGGTCGGTGAGAGTCAACTAATCAAGGACATGGAGTTTCTCAGCTCTCCTCAGACCCTTGCTGAAGCCCAGATGTCTGCAGCCTTCAGTCACCCCTTAACCTACTCCCTTTCTCGTTTCTTCTTCCTTAACATAAAAGAAGCTTTCAATCAACCCCAAGTTAAGATGGGGCTTTAGAACATGAGTCCACCATCTTCTCAGTCTGCTGGATTTCCAAATAAAGTCACTTTCCTTGCCCCAACATGTCATATCTTGACTAACTGGCCTGTTGTGTGGCAAGTACAATGAGCTTAGACTTGGTAACATGCTTTTAATGACTCAACATGCACCTACAGATAACAGTATTTTTCTGAAGGAAAGCTGATAGCAGTTCTGTCAGGTTGGTAGGCTGGGGCCAACCTCATTTTCCATATAAGAAACCAAATTTCAGAAGCCTAAGTAACAACTTCATTTCCACTTTTTATTGCAGAAAAGAAAACATATATATACATATATATACATATATATATGTGTATATATATATATGTATATATATATTGTTAAATTAAAACTACCTTGTGTTACTGTGGTTTTATGTCTTAAATTTGTGGTTGTTGGTTAACAGAACAGACAACTCCTCAGGGTAGGTACTGCTATATCTCTAGCACCTGGAAGTATGCCTGGTGAAAACAAAGAATTAAAAGAGAGAGAAAGAATAGAAGAAAAGAGAGTGGAAATGAAAGGAAAGGGAGTACAGCTAAACGCGTAATGATGAAACTATAAAATTCCCAGGGTTTTTTTTCCCAAGGGGAAAAAGAGATGCAGTGTGCTCCTTATGTGTTTAAGCATAGCTTTATCTTCTTATCTGAATATCTTTGCCTATATTTAAAAATCCCTACACACCTATTTATTTTTCATTACCCTTCACTGTGAAGCCCTTTCCTTACCCTGTATTGAATTGTAATTAAAGTGCCATATGCTGTTCAAACAGCTTGCTTCCTTAAAGTATTTGTTACACTTATGGGCACCCTTTTCATTTTTTGTTGCTGCTGTGTAGTAAAATGGAATGCAATAAATGCGATCGTGTGTGTGCATGTATGTGTGCATATATGGATGCTTTCTTGACCCATACCCTTATATTTTAATGATTATTATTTTACCTATATCAAAGATGTATTGATAAATACATAAAATTTATTACTTTATTCAGATGATTAATCAAAATGAATGGAATAGAAATATAGAAATCTTTTAAGAACCGTATTTACAATTTTGGATATTTTATTCCTTATCTCCTCTGCATAAAAGAACAGAGCATGAAACTATATGATTTAAAACATAAAATCTGCTTTGACTATCATTTTCTGCAATATTAAATAGGATTTTATAAGAATTTCTCAAACATTCCTTAATGCATGTGTGTGTGTGTGTGTGTTTGTGTGTGTGTGTGCATGTGTGAGTATGTGAACCAATTTTCTCATTTAATCCTAATAGTGTTTTACTGGCATCTCTTTGCTACTATGTGGTCCCAAATTACCCTGCATTCTTTCCTTCCTTCCAGGAAAAATTTAGCATGTGCACCTCCACTGTAAAAAGAGTTACATTAACATCATTATGCTTAAAACTAATTTATGAATCTTGGAAAACACTTATTTAG
Source organism: Smutsia gigantea (assembly GCA_032199065.1). NCBI lineage: Eukaryota > Metazoa > Chordata > Mammalia > Pholidota > Manidae > Smutsia > Smutsia gigantea. The sequence goes on along the minus strand of JAVSCE010014496.1, from coordinate 28,352 downwards.
GCTAGGGAGAATGGCTTTTGGGATTTTATTTCATTGAATTTATAATTTCTTAAATCCATATAATCCAAATGTCTTCAAACTTCAAGATTCAAAGCTTTTTAAACAACTACTATGAGTATTTTTCTCAGCTGGAGTATAAATATTTTGGTACAGCAGATATTAAATGTGCAGCACATTTGAATAAATCTGTTTTATCTGCAGACTGTGTGTACCTGTAAATACATTTCCAGTCACAGACTGAATTGAAGTTGGAACTTAGAGTGTGTAGGGAAAAAAAATACTTATGTAGACATCTACAAAGGGTGGTCCATTGCGTTTATCGCTATGTCTTCTTCAAAAGCACAGGCTGCCTTCCCAACACTTATTCAACAGCTAAGGAATTAGTACTGCCTTACAGCTTGAGAAAATATCAATGCAGAAAAAGAATAAAGCATAAAGAGAATAAATGAGATATTTGGAATGGAAAAAATTATATAAAATAGAGAACCACAAAGTTTCAGAAAATAAAGAAATAGGCCAAAACTCTTAAAATATATTAATAATGAAAAAGTTTTCTGGCCTTCAGCTATAAAAATCATATTGCTTATGAAGACACCACAAAAAAAGAAAATTGCAGACCAATATCCGTGATGAACATAGATGCAAAAATACTCAACAAAATATTAGCAAACAGAATTCAAAAAAACATCAAAAGGATAATCCATCACGATCAAGTAGGATTTGTTTCAGGGATGCAAGGATGGTACACCATTTGAAAATCTATCAACATCATCCACCACATCAACAAAAAGAAGTACAAAAACAACATGATCATCTCCATAGATGCTGAAAAAGCATTAGACAAATTCAACATCCATTCATGATAAAAACTCTCAACAAAATGGGTATAGAGGGCAAGTATCTCAACATAATAATGGTTATATATGACAAACCCACAGCCATCATTATACTTAACAGCAAGAAGCTGAAAGCTTTTTCTTTAAAACTGGGAAGAAGACAAGGATACCCAATCTCCCCACTTCTATTCAACATAGTATTGGTGCTCCAAGCCACAGCAATCAGACAACACAAATAAATAAAAGGCATCCAGATTGGCAAGGAAGAAGTTAAACTGTCCCTGTTTGCAAATGACATGATATTGTACATAAAAAACCCTTAGGAATCCACTCTGAAACTAGTAGATCTAATATCAGAATTCAGCAAAGTTGTGGGATACAAAATTAATATGCAGAAATCTGTGGCATTCCTATACACTAACAATGAACTAGCAGAGAGAGAAATCAGGAAAACAATTCCATTCACAGTTGCATCAAAAAGAATAAAATACTTAGGAATAAACCTAAACAATTAAGTGAAAGACCTATACTCTGAAAACTGCAAGACACTCATGAGAGAAATAAACAAGATACCAATAAATAGAAACACATCTAGTGCTCATGGATAGGAAGAATTAATATTGTCAAAATGGCAATCCTGCCTAAAGCAATCTACAGATTCAATGCAATTCTTATCAAAATACCAACAGCATTCTTCAATGAACTAGAGAGAATCATTCTAAAATTCATATGGAACCACAAAAGATCCCGAAGAGCCAAGCAATCCTGAGAAGGAAGAATAAAGATGGGGGGATTATGCTCCCCAACTTGAAGCTCTACTACAAAGCCACAGTAATCAAGGCAATTTGGTACTGGCACAAGAACAGACCCATAGACCAATGGAACAGACTAGACAGCCCTGATATAAACCCAACAATATATGGTCAATTAATATATGATAAAGGAGCCATGGACATACAATGGGGAAATGACAGCCTCTTCAAGAGCTGGTGTTGGCAAAACTGGACAGCTATATGCAAGAGAATGAAACTCGATTATTGTTTAACCTCATACACAAAAGGAAACTCAAAATGGATCAAGATCCTGAATGTAAGTAATGAACCATAAAACTCTTAGAAGACAACATAGGCAAAAATCTCCTGAATATAAGCATGAGCAAGTTCTTCCTGAATGCATCTCCTCAAGCAAGGAAAACAAAAGCCAAAATGAACTCATGGGACTACATCAAACTAAAAAGTTTCTGTATGGCAAAGTACACCATCAACATAACAAAATGGCATCCTACAGTATGGGAGAATATATTTGTAAATGACATATCCAACAAGGGGTTAACATCCAAAATATATAAAGAATTTATACACCTCAACACCCAAAAACAAATAACCCAATTAAAAAATGGGCAGAAGATATGAAGAGACAGTTCTCCAAAGAAGAAATTCAGATGGCCAACAGACACATGAAAAGATGCTCCACATCACTAATCATCAGGGAAATGCAAATTAAAACCACAATGAGATATCACATCACACCAGTAAGGATGGCCAGCATCCAAAAGACTAAGAACAAGAAATGCTGGCAAGGATGCGGAGAAAGGGCAACCCTCCTACACTGCTGGTGGGAATGTAAGTTAGTTCAACCATTGTGGAAAGCAGTATGGAGGTTCCTCAAAAAACTAAAAATACAAATACCATTTGACCAAGGAATCCTGCTCCTTGGAATTTGCCCAAAGAATACAACTTCTCAGATTCAAAAAGACATATGCATCCCTATGTTTACTGCAGCACTTTTTACAATAGCCAAGAAATGGAAGCAACCTAAATGTCCATCAGTAGATGAATGGATAAAAAAGAAGTGGTACATATACACAATGGAATACTTTTCAGCCATAAGAAGGAAACAAATCCTACCATTTGCAACAACATGGATGGAGCTGGAGGATATTATGCTCAGTGAAATAAGCTAGGCAAAGAAAGACAAGTGCCAAATGATTTCCCTCATTCGTGGAGTATAACAACGAAGCAAAACTGAAGGAACAAAATAGTAGCAGACTCAGAGCCTCCAAGAAGGAACTAGTGGTTACCAAAGGGGAGGGGTGTGGGATGGCAGGTGGGGAGGGTGGGAGAAGGGGATTGAGGGGTATTATGTTTAGGACATAGGATGTGGGGGATCATGGGGAAAAGAGTGTATCACAGAGAAGGCAAACAGTGACTCCATGGCATCGTACTACACTGAAGGACAGTGACTACATTGGGGTATGGGTGGGGACTTGGTAATATGAGTAAATGTAGTAACCACATTGTTTTTTCATGTGAAACCTTCATAGGAGTGTATATCAAAAATACCTTAATAAAAAAATCGTATTGCTTATGAAGGGGGAAAAAATTACAGTGGCCTGAATTTTCACCAGGAAAACAAAAAAAATCACTGTGAAAAGACAGTACAGGAGATGTTAGGAGAGAGATATAAAATGTGAAGAAACTATTTAATTTCAAAAGAAAATGACACCAGTTTCAGCAGTAAAACTAAAGACTTGAGGATACTGGGTAGATAGCAGTGGTGACAACCTAGACTATTATCTTTTTATCTCCCTTATTGCCCCCCCAAAACAGAGTAAGTAATTAGACCAATAAAATTACCCACTGAGAGAGGACTACATATATTCACTAAGCATTAGTGCAGAAGAAAGCATATCAAAGCAATGGGACCTCTTACTTCCTATGAATGGGAAAAGCCTAAAAGAGCTAAGAGATATTTGCTGGAAATTAGAAAGCATAGCAATTGATTTTGCATAAAGCAGTCCATGGGGGAGGGAGTACAGAGGAAACCAGAGGATCTCGTAAATCCAATGGACAAATGAACTTTTCAAGATAATTCCATACTGAAGAGAAATGATAGATAATAAAGTTCAGCATGAGCAGGACAGGGACCATAAGGACAAAGAAAATGAAATTTTTAGATGAAATGAACAAGATAAAGAGAAGAGGAACTCTCACGGTGCTCTAAACTCTGCTTTTGTGTTTGAAACCAACAGAAGCTGCAGTGCCAGCATTGTGAAACTGAAACCCTACCCTCACCTGGGCCCCTCCCCCCACTACAACATAATTCCTTCTAAAATTGGGAAACATTAATTTCATGTAAAATACATGACAGAAAAGGATTGCAGTTAAATCCTATTAAGATTTTATTTTGTTAAAGAAATGTAATAAAACAAATCTCTTAAACTAGAACCTCTCTGAAACTCTGGTGGTAAAATCCCAGGACAAAATACCTTTGAAACCGAAATCAGTCAAAGGGATAAATAAAGTGGGAGAAACCCATTTATTTCTTACAAGCAGCCCACTTCTGCTCCCCCTGTGTCTCTTGCAGCCCCGCTGCAGAAGAGGTCCCCACCCAACCCTTCCCATCCAAATAAGACCTCACTCACCCTTGTAATTACCTATTGATATGGAAATGGCCTATTTCTCTCCATCCCTTGGAAACACCTATAGTGTAGAGATGCACTAAAGTCAGGTAAGAGATTCTGGAAATATTGCAATTTTACCCACATTCTCCAAAGGCAGAAAAGAAAAAAATAATTTCATTATTGAATAATCATTAAGCTGAATGTGATGCACGTAATGGGCCATTCTCTGAAACTGCAAAGGCAGAAGGAAACTTCACTTTTTTTGTGCATATAGGCAGTGGGCGACAACCTGTATCTTGGCATATCCTCAAGATGATCAATAACTAGTCCTAAAGTAAGAGGATTTGATAGCACATTTTGTCACTCATAGACTCACAAACATAATATTCATTATCTTAGATTCACCTGGTAACGTGGAGTGATCATCTGCATTAACTAAATCGTTTTATATAATGGAAAAATATGGCAAAATGCAGTATTGCAGCTTGGAGCTAGGCTCCCATAGAAATGAGACCCCCACTCCTCCTGTCCTCCACAGAAACTGAGAGATTGGGGCTTTATTTCCCTTGATGATTTCATTTCAGTGAGATAGTCCCCAGGTTCTTGAAAAATATATTCTGGTTTCTAAAGCTGGCAAAGGTTTATTTAGCTTTTAAAAAAAGTCTACATGGAAAGGTTTACACAAGAGACAGAAGAACATACACTTACAAGCTAAGGTAAATGATCTTAGAAAAGGTAGGTGTCTTAGAAAACGTGAGTGTCTGGATTGCTTCTAGTTTTTTTCAAATTGAAGGAATTTCAAAACTAATTATAATGTTGTAATACACTGGGCTAGATATGCTTTTTCCCCAGGGTACTGATAAATGCAGGTGTCTAACAGAGACCCAGAATGGCAGTCAGCCATAGACTCTTCTGTCGTCCAAAACCAAGAAGGTGGGTGAAAGCATGTTGAGTGGGCATTTGTCTTAATTAGGATATACGTAGATGTTTTCAAGCAAATCCGGGCTCACATCGCATTGGGGGAAAAGATTAAGTGTGAGATCTTTTGATTTGGTCTCCAGGTGGTTCTCTAGCTGATGAGAGGGAGCTTTATCCTAGCAGCAAATCTCCCAAGTGATTGACTCTTTCCAAGTCCCTTTCTGACATTATCCTAACTTCCTTATGAAATTCCCAGTGCTCAGCAGTATATATTTCTGTTTTCTCTTCAGTATGTCATAATGAATAAGAGTTGAAATAGACTATCACCAAAAACACTTTGAAACCAAAGATTCTAAGAATTTTTACATCTTGGACTGTGTGTGACTATGTGTGCACAAATACAATTTTCATATTTCAATACAAAAACATAGCAATTTTTTACACCTCTATAGAAAAAGATGACTTCGCTGCAAAAGAAATAATGTAAACTAGTGTCCTGGTGTCCTAAAATTTTCAGGATGAGACATGTAATTACTACTGACATCCACCCTAGAATTATTATTTATATAAGTATAACCTGTTTGTTTTGGAAACAGGGCAGTAGTTGTGGAATTTAACAGAGGGAAACATTAATTTCAGAAACAGACAGGAAGTATTAAAGGTCATGATGTTTAACAGTGAATTACTCAATATCTTAACTACATAGTCATGATCACTTCTAAAATTCATCATTGAAAAGTGACTTAACACTTATAATATTTTGTGTATGTGTATTCATGTGTGTGTGTGTACTTCACAGAATATAATATACTGAATATCCTAGTTGGTCTACTCTCAAATTCAATTTAGTTTTATCTTTCTGTTTAGCCAATATTGAACAAAGTATTTTAATTTACATAGTTAATGTGAAAATACCATCCCCTCCAAAAAAAACAACCTATGTAAAAAAATAGAAGCCATGTTTAATCCTATTTTTCAGATGCAACCCTTTTTAAAATTTTGCTGTTTTCCTTTTGGTCAAGTTCATATGCAGTGCTATCTGCATTTTATGAGAAACCAACTTATGACCATTTACATTAGTGTGTTATAAAATATCAGTCACATTCCTAGGCATGAAAATCAAAATAATATGAACTCCCCACAGATTAAAATCTTGTTAAGAAGTAATTAATTTTGAAGTTGTCAGGCTCAACATATTGCAAAAAGTTTTTACACTGTTGCACATAATACTTAAAGTGAAATGGAGAAACATCTGACAGGTTTTATTAAGATAAGCCTTGAATTATGAATTTTGAATTGAGCCAAGCATTCAGACTTGGTCGCTCATAACAATGTCACATTCCTGAGTGTATTTCCATCTCTTTGTTTACATATGCACACTATGAGGTTCCCAATGGAACCTCAGTCAATTTCCCCTGAAGATTGCTTGAGACTTATGAGGTATTTAAATTTTTTGTATGTAAAAAGATGTTTCTAAAACTGTGACTACTATCCAAGTTATAAGAAGAACCGTTATACCCGTTATACATATTTTAAAAAGGGTAGATATCATGACGTGTTTAATGACCTGTGAAAACACTTTTTTCGAGAATTTCTGCTTCCTTGTTATTTACTATTATAGAGGAGAATGCAGGATGATCTGTCTACTGAATTTCCTCAAGTGATGGAATAGAGTTATGATTTTGGATGGCTGCACAGTTCACTGTTTATGCCCCATTAGAGGTAATAAGTGTTCTCATAATGCCATTTACAAAAACCACCTGTTAGTGAGCAAAGACCTTGACCTTAGGTCTACAATAAACCCTTAAAAAAAAAACAGCCATGCCTTGTTGTACTGTATTGCTTGGACATGTTAACAAATTCTATCCTTTACTGATGGCTGAAAAAGTGTAATGTCTACACCTGTCACTCGACATTTTGATAGCACAGGAAAAAAAAGATTATATACACACAACCCTTTCAGTTGGGGTTGGTTTCTGTGTTCTACAGTGATGTTCCTCTTATTGTGTTTTAGGTGATAGTTGTAGATATAGATACAGAGATAGACATAGACATAGACATAGATATAGATGATATATATAGATAGATTTCTTATGTTTTGAAGAAGTGTGTTCTGGATTAAGGAAGTAAGTCTTAGAAATTTGACAAGGTCCTATTCTCTTCCATCATCTCTCTTTCCACTTAACATTATGTCACGAGCATTTTCTTGTGTCATGTGACACATCTGTGACAACCTTATTATTTATCACTAACACTCCTATTCCTGCCACCTCTACCACATCTATGACAGTGAATATTACTCTTCTCTCTCATTTTAAAGACTGAGGCATAGAAAGGATATACAACTTGCTGAGGTCACCTATCTAGTAAGTAGCAAACCCCAGATTTCAGTCCATGTCATCTCATTCCAGAACTCTCACTCAGCTTAACAATGTCTCACAAACAACTCCATATTTTTATACCATAAAGATAGACCTTAATGTATTTGAATGGATATTTAGATATGTTCTCAAATTAAACTTTTGTAAAAAACCAATATAATAAATATACTGTATATAGACTTTTTAAAAAATGGAACTAAGTTAATGCAGATTTGTATTTCAGCATGGTAAGCTTTATCCTTGCTATAATTTCTATGTATTTTATTTCCTATGTTTTTTTAGAGCATAATATGCATACCTCCTATATGATTTCTTTAAAAACAATAAATGCTTGACTTATGCTGAATGTTATTTCTGATGAAATACATGTGAGTGGTTTATTTTATATAACTGTTAAAATAACATTGTTCTCAGACTAAACACTTTAAATAAGATAAACATCCTACTATAGTAACAAGAAATGTGGAGGCAAAATATTTCACAAAGAAAATGAAAGACAAGAGCTGGAAATGAAATAGGTAGAAAATTCATATCCTTTTCATACATTAGATTTTTGAGTCCACATTGGCCTTCATTTTTGTATCTTAACAAAGCATACCTTTTGCCATTGTTTCTTGATGTGTTAAAGGAGAATTCATTATTAGAAATAAGTTTTAAACAATGGCTTTATTATGTCTGAACCATGTTATTCAAAAGATAAAAGGTTATAAAACATTCAAAGGTATATACAACTTTATTGAGAATAAAAATGTATAACCATTAACTGCCCAGGTTTTAATAATAATGTAACATTTGCTTTCTTACACCCATACATTCATATACACAGAGTCAGGGATAGTTTGTCATCTCTAATCTTATCTCCATCCATACGTTCTTTTGAATATTTCTTATTATTCACATACTCATTCATTTTGTATGAGCTTCTTTTTCTTGTCTCCATTTTTTTCTCTGCCCTAATTTCTAGTCGCTCCAATTACTGCATATAATTCTTGTTTAATTTTTATCATGTCAATTTATATGCATTTTTGGAGAGTTTTTCAGTTCTTTCAGAATAGCTGGAGTAAATATCAACATCTAACCCTGGTAGGGGTGTTGTCAGCCACCATCTCAGTTCTGAAGGTCTAGGAGTCTTTTATTCTGCCACATCAGGTATAGGTGCAGACAGAGGTCTGAGCTACCCAACACTATTCCATTAGTTTTTCAGGATATGACTCCCTTTTACTTGAAAATGAAGTAACCCTGAGTATTGTGTGAGGAAACATATAAGCTAAGGGTGAGAACAATGATAGGACAAGAGGTATCATTAATGTTGGTATCAGATATGAGCTGTGATATTGACAAACGAAGCAATAATGGAAGGAACAGCCAGACTAGTCCCTGAATTTTGGCTGTATCATACTTGCTGGGATAAGATTTGGGAGCTTTATGTATACTTACTCAATCACTTTGTTCCCAGGCTATCAAACAACACTCTATGTGGCTACTTGCCATTCTTTTTTTTTGTAGTAATGTCTTGGTTTGTTTTAAGCCTCATATGCTTCCTACCATCTCGACGATAAACCCTCTTATTCATTCTCCTGTGGTTTCTTCTTGTTCTTTATTTTTTTTAATGCTAGTTATAATTCATAAGAATAGAATACTGGCAAAATTGATATGTATCACCTATTCAGAAACTTATTTTAAAACATTTTAATTTTTTTCCATTCTTATTTCTTATTGAGATATAATTGGCCTACAGTGTTCTGTGAGTTTGACTGTTGGAACTAATCAACAAATTCAGTAAAATTTCAAGACATAAAATCAACATACAGAAATTAGGTGTGTCCCTGTACACTATATATCTGTAAAAACTAAATAAAACAATCCCATTCACAATAACATAAAAAAGAAAGAAACAAAAAATAATCAGGAATAAATTCAAGCAAGGAAATGAAAGATATGTGCACTGAAACTACAAGGTTTTAATAAAAGAAATTGAAGAAGACACAAATGGAAAGACATCCTGTGTTCATGGATTGGAAGAATTAATACTGTTAAAATGTCTCCTCTAGGCATCCTGCCTAAAGCAATCTACAGATTCAATGCAATCCCTATCAAAATACCAACAGCATGCTTTAACGAATTAGAGCAAATAGTTCTAAAATTCATATGGAACCACAAAAGACCCCGAATAGCCAAAGCAATCCTGAGAAGGAAGAAAAAGGCTGGGGCAATTATGCTCCCCAAGTTCAAGCTCTACTACAAAGCCACAGTAATCAAGACAATTTGATACTGGCACAAAAACAGACCCACACACCAATGGAACAGACTAGAGAGCCCAGATTTAAGGCCAAGCATATAAGGTCAATTAATATACAATAAAGGAGCCATGGATACAATGGGGAAATGAAGCCTCTTTAACAACTGGTGTCAGCAAAACTGGACAGCTACATACAAGAAAATGATTATTGTCTAACCCCATACACAAAGGTACACTCAAAGTGGATCGAAGACCTGAATGTAAGTCATGAAACCATAAAACTCTTAGAAGACAACATAGGCAAAAATCTCTTGAATATAAACATAGTGACTTTTTCTTCAATGCATCTCCTCAGGGAAGGGAAACAAAAGCAAAATGAACAAATGGGACTACATCAAGCTAAAAAAACTTCTGTACAACAAAGGGCACCATCAGCAGAACAAAATGGCATCCTACAGTATGGGAGAATATATTTGTAAATGACATATTTGACAAGGGGTTAACATCCTAAATATACAAAGAACCCACACACCTCAACAACCAAAAAGTGAATAACCCAATTAAAAAATAGGAAGAGGATATAAACAGACAATTCTCCAAAGAAGAAATTCAGATGGCCAACAGGCACATGAAAAGATGCTCCACATAGCTAATCATCAGGGAAATGCAAATTAAAACTACAATGAGATATCACCTTACACTAGTTAGCATGGCCAGCATTGAAAAGACAAACAACAACAAATGCTGGTGAGGATATAGAGAAAGGGGAACCCTCCTACACTGCTGGTGGGAATGTAAACTAGTTCAACTATTGTGGAAAGCAATATGGAGGTTACTTAAATAACTAAAAATATAAATACCATTTGACCCAGGAATTCCACTCCTAGGAATTTACCCAAAGAAAACAACTTCTCAGATTCAAAAAGACATATGCACCCCTATGTTTATCACAGCACTATTTACAATAGCCAAGATATGGAAGCAACCTAAGTGTCCATCAGTAGATGGATGGATAAAGAAGAGTTGGTACATATACACAATGGAATATTATTCAGCCATAAGAAAGAAACAAATCTTACCATTTGCAACAACATGGATGGAGCTGGAGGGTATTATGCTCAGTGAAATAAGCCAGGCAGAGAAAGACAAGTACCAAATGATTTACCTCATTTGTAGAATATAGCAACAAAGCAAAACTGAAGGAACAAAACAACAGCAGACTCACAGAGCCCAAGAAGGGACTAAAGGTTACAAAGGGGAGGTGTGGGGGAGGGCATGTGGAGTGGGAGGGAGAAGGGGATTGAGGGGTATTATGATTAATACACATGGTGTGGGGAGGGTCATGGGGAAGACAGTGTAGCACAGAGAAGGCAAGTACTGACTTTGTGGTATCTTACTACACTGATGGACAGTGACTGCAATGGGGTATGGGGGGGGACTTGATAATATGGGTGTATGTAGTAACCACATTGTTTTTCATGTGAAAGCTTCATATGAGTGTATATCAATAATACCTTTATAAAAAATTGTATATATATAAAAAAATGTCTCCTCTATTTTCTTATCTCATTTAAAACATCAGGCTCTCAGGTCATTTCCTCCAAAGGCACTTTTATCATTCTATGTTCTTTGTGATGGAATCTTAGTTCTGTGCCTCAGTTAATTCCAGTGAATATAATTCATTCTCCTCTGTAGGAAAACCCAAGGCTTATTTACTGTATATCCTTCAACTGAGAGAACACAATTCCTAGGTCATGAAAGGTCCAATTGATCAAAGATAGCGTTTTTTTTCTTAGTTTTACCTGATGATCTTTTTTTAAATACTAATTTCCAAACCCCACTCCAAATTAAAATATGGGAATCTTTAGATGCAGGCCCTGACTACTTGGTCTTTTTGTATTAACTCCTTAGATGATTGTGATTCAGAATGAAGATTAAGAAGCACTAGTTTAAATCAGTCATTTTGGTTCCATTCCTTCTGCCAATGAATGTCCTATTCCTCTTGCTAGAAATTGATTCAGGCAGGGGTATTTGCACACATTCCATAATTTTGACCAATAAGACATGAGAAGTTTTCTAAGGGGCTTCTGGGAAATGTTTGGTCCCTTTTTAAAGTTACAGAAGAGGCATACTTAATTTTATTTGAGCAGTCACATGTCAGGATATGGGTTCTGTAATTTCTGCAGTCATCTTGTGATCAAAAGTTAGGTAACTGAGTATAAATCTAAGAAGCTGAGGAGCATGGCGTAAGATGGAAAAAAGAAAAGAATGGTTATAAAAAATACAACTACAGTTACAACAAAATCTTTACAAATGTAAATATTAATTGATCAATCCAGTAGCCAGAACTTTTTCTTATTTTAAATAAGTGTTTTAAGATATTTCATATTCAATTTTTGGTTATTTTTGCAACTCAGATGTTTTTGTTTGTTTAACCTTGAATCATTAATGACCAGAAAACTTGTTTCACTCATATTTAAACCCTAGAAGTTAGTGAGAAGAAATATGCACATTCATATTTCTACAGAAGCAAATAATGGGGAAAAAAGAACATAAAAGTCACTATATCATTACAGTCAGAATGTACCATTTTTCATAAAGCTTTCATCTGTCACTATAAAACAGCAATCATTTTCTAATCCCATCTCACATTAATTTCCCATTCAAACATGAATAGTGGAAATTTCAAAGGATGTATGATTGTGTTTGGGGACTAGAAAAACGAGGTGCCGTTTTCTGAATAATGATTTTTTTCTTGTTCATGTACCACATGAGCTCCTTATAAGATCATCATTCCTCTGTGCCTTGCCCAAGCATAATTTCAATTTATTTTGTGATAAACCAGAAAAAAAAACTCTAACATTCCATAAATCCTTTAATCATAATTTCCTCTGGAGCCTAAATTAACCGCACTGACTGGATATTTGGGTGTAAGAGGTGCAAACACTATAGAAACAGCATTTCATATGCTCAGTGGAATTGAGTGATCATAGCAAACCAGGAACCTGAAACTTATTTAAAAAATATCTGCACAAGTTGCATTATGCTGGTTGTTTTCATGGTTAGTCGCAGATCACATGTTATCACTCTCTCATCCATCAAATGACAAGGCAGAGTTACCTACTACAAAGTCTACCAATGCAAAAATTTCCCTGCTAATGAAAACTTCTGGGAGTTGCTATGTGCAAAGAATGGGTTGGTTGCACTAGAATTCCCACAGAGCTGCCTTTCAGCAGTCATGGAACAAATGCAAGCTCAGAGCACAGAACACACACTCTAAAAACATGAGGACACAGATCTTTAATTAATGTTGAATGCTACTTTCCTCTTGCCCCCATGGTCTCATATAGATATTTGTGGGGGGCAAAACTGTCAGTTACGTTAATGGAGAAATCAGACATGGAACAGGCACGGGATTCACTTTTTCCCTTGCTTCTCTACATCACAGATGAAAGAACAAAATCTGTTACTAAGCAGAGAAGTTCCAAAAGAGCAGTGAAAGCAATAAAAATACCCAGCATATAGTTTTGTATAGGCCAGTATAAAATATTAAACAGGTATTGTTCTTGTTTTTAAAGAGTATTCTATTTAAAATACAAATACAAAACTTTGAGTTTTACTTATTTTTATGAAGAATATTAAAATCTCTCTGCCCTAGTTCATGTACGAGGATTAGATTAGACAGAATTTTCATTAGAATGTTAACATAATGACAATACTCTAGCTTCCTATGATAAGAATTACAGAGAACCTAGTTTGAGCATTATGGCCTTTGCTTAATATTGAATAATGATTTTGTGACTATTGTCTCTATACACTTCTTGACATAGTATTTTTGAAGACTATCAATTTTGTTTCAAGTCCCTTTCAGAAAATTTCACTAAGATTTTATTACTCTATGAAAACTCTGTCTTTCCCTAATGGTTTGGTAAACAACCTTCTATAGGATAATTAGAGTCATGAGACTCATCTTGTTTGTGAACTTGTCTTAGCTGTCAAGAAAACTAGTACAAGGATCTCTGCTCAGTTGCTCTTCTCAGGCTAGGTAGTCTGGAAGAATTATTTTCTCCTCACTCCATTCTTTGTTTATAAGCATTTGATTTTTTGCCTTAATTGTTCTATGACTTATTGTGATTGTAGCCTTTATTACAAGCTTACTCAAACAGTTTGATTGTATGTTCACTCTTTGCTGGCATTATCTCATTTAACCCAAGAAACAATACTTTGCTAGAACTATTATTCTTTATGGATTTATATTATTTACATTTTAGGGATGAGGAAATTGTGGGTAGCACAGTTAAGTAATTTGTCCAGGATTGCAAGGCAAATACGGTGCCCTGGTCTTGGTTAGATCCTAAAATTGTGACCTTAGACACAATACACAAATTCTACTGAAAGTCAGAAAAAGACCATGTGTTCTATTGTAAATGTTCATTTTCTTTCTCCTTCATTCTTTACTTCCTCTCTTCCTTCTCTTTTCCTCCTCACTTCTCTTTTTCAGTCTTTTTTTCTCTTTTCTTTCAAGTAATTTTATTGAGCTAATTCATATTTTGTGTCATCACTATTCTAGGTGATAGAAAAAGAGCAGTGAACAGCAGAGAAAAAACTAAGGCATGCTGTCTTTCCCTAGGAGGAAGGACTATGTCACCTTTCCATACTCAACTTCAAATAAGAAAATTAAAAATTCACAAACTATTTTCATAAGTCCTTTAATTTTATATTTCTAACATAGTGCAGCATATTTCTGTTTTACTCTTGAGAACATTTTGGTGTACAGTAAATGTTTTTAGAAGACCCAGGTAAAGAAACCAAAGATCCAACCTTGCAATAAAAACATTTCCTGTCTGGACACACCTAGCTTACAACATAGCAGCCAGTGAGTTATACAGTTGCTAGAATTTTTTTGTTGTTACATGAACCTTCCCATTCTTCCCCCCTGCCGCCCCCAAGCCTAGGCGGTATAATGTCCCAGCATCATGAAGGCTTATTAAGGAAGAGAACAACCATAAGTTTAATGTTCAATTTGTGGTCTATAACTTCTAAAAAATCCTGAAAAATGTGGGTAAAGCATCTTACACCGTGTTAATATCTCTAGTGGAAGATTGACTATCATTTGGTAGTTTTTTTAATAAGCTTTTTGCTGCTGCTTTTCTCTCTCTCATTTTCTTTATGCTACTTACTTTCTTTCAGAAAACATTATTTAAAAAATTGTTCCTTCATAATTTCATTCAGCCTTTGACAGCTCATCTCTAATTTTTATATTTCATCTTAACAATGATAATGCATCTTCCCATGTATTACCAAGAATATTCAATTTAGTGTCATTTGACAATTTAAAAATAAGTGGCCAGCTGTACACTCCTAATCTTTTCATTCAGGACATGATTCAATATAATGCAGTTTTTGATTCTCTCCTGCCTTTAGTGTACTATTATAGAGTCTTAATATGGGATTTTTATCCCATTGAAATTGTGAGAAAATGATACAAATGATATCCAAATGCCTGTGTTTTGATCAAATATATGAGATAAAAATCTATAACTTATCTATCTATATTATAATCTACCTATTATCTATCTACCTATCATTACAGTGATTTTTTAAAATTGCATACTGTGCAATGGCCATTTCTACATTAATTGCAAACATTTATTGAGTTCTTATTGCTTGTTATAAACGTTTAAGTGCTTTATGTTTTATGTATATTAACATAAGCTTTATGTATATTAACTCTCACATGTAATACCTATAGCATAGGCATTACACCTGCTATACACCTTTTACTGTTGAGAAAATTGAATCAGAAAGAGACTAAGACAAGGGCAAGTCCCCACAGTTGGTTCTAGCGGGCTTTACCTTTGCCTCTAAACTGTGGTGGATCCTAAAGCACTGCGTTATCTGACTCTGAGATAGATCCTCATTTTGTACAGTATGTTGCCACGCAAAGCAAAATCAGTCATAAGCTTAAACTAACATTTGAAAATTCAGTGATGCAAATGATATAGAGAAAGGAAAGAACACGATGTTCATTTTACACACAGAAATGCATGCTCACTTTGCTTCCACAGAGCACAGATACAGGAAAAAGTGTTAACATGACTGTAGAAAGACTACCTGCTTAATTAGATCGTTGACATTTTCTATCGCATCTTCTTCTGTAACGTTGATGATTTTACATCAGGAAAAGCTTGACAAGATTAAAATAGCTATATGGCTCCATGGAGGAAGTTTCTATAGTAACTGAAAATACATAAAAGAAAGAACCACAAAAATGCAACATTCAATTTACACTGAAATGTGTATTTGTTCTATTGATAAATTGAATAAAACTTTGGATTCGGCGTCAATACTAATCGACATTTTCCAGTTAATTCGTCTTAAAGCCCATATGTTGTTAGTTCTCGAAAGACAATTGAAGTGAAGATACTTGCATTTTCTACAATAAAAGGAAAATAGGGACAACTGAAAGAAACAAAGTTTAGACTGCACTGAAGTCTTCATAGGCTTCTCTTAGCACCCTGCTTATCCGTCCCTCCTCCTCCCACCCAAATGTCAACTTCCCAAGGAGTGAACATTCTCCAGTGTGTCCCTGGACAATCCGCCACAAGGACATGTATGCTCAACATAGTTCTGACCAGATATCAAAAACTGTCTTCCCTGTAGAGCTTTTATGAATCTTAATTTGACTCAATCTAACACCATCCTCCTTCCCCCCCAAAATAAATGTCCCTCCAGTTTCAGGAGCTTAAAGTACAATTCTTTAAGTGATTCACTTTTATAAATTTCCTTTTAATTTTTGCTTTAACTGAAACCTAGTTATTTCCTAAGAGCAACCCTTCCCTTTTATGATGACTTTTAGCTCTGTGTGTGTGTGTGTGTGTGTGTGTGTGTGTGTGTGTATATGTGTTCTCATCCATGTGCCTGAAGATAGTGTAAATTCCTTACAATGCATTGCTACACCTTGAACATTTTTTGTCTTCAAAAACTCCTCTCTCTAAGACAATACCTGAGCCCGTCTACATACTATTTCTTATTGCTGCGCTAATCTACAATCCTTCCAGGGAATTCTTCCATTTAATAAAATATTTGGTTTCATGATTTACTTTCTTTATCTTCATTGTTACACATGCACATGTGGATTACAATTGGGCATTTGTCCAGAACTGGTCCATCATGTATTCCTGTATACCTAATACTCTCCTCTAAGTCAGTTTTCTTGATTTTCCACATCTCAGTTAATAGCCTCATCACTTATCTAATTAGATCAAAATCTGGAATCCTTCCCTTAACTCTTCCTTTGCTTACATTTTGTTGCCTACTTATCAGTAAGTCCTATAAAAGGTAGACATACAGGGGTTTTGTGACCAACTTAAACAGTTTGTATTATATTTTGGATATGATTATAATCCCCTGGAAGTTTTTCAATAGTGAAAAGAATTTGACTGTTGAACACATCTCTATTGCTAATCCATAGATAATTGACTGAAGTGGAAACTAGTGGAAGAGGGAAGTCTTGGTGGAGGTTATTTTACTATCAAAGTGAAATAAAACATTGGTATGGCCTTGATGCAGAGATCTTCCCACACAACTCTAACTGTCAAAAAGCAGGCATTTCATTGTGTGTGGGAGTGTTGTCTGACAACCTAATGGATACATGGCATATTTAAACAATTTTACATGTTGGCAGTAAAATAGATGAGAAGCAGATTCTCTTTCCAGATTTCCAAAACCACAGAGGTTCTCTTTCTGATCCTAAAATACCAGGAGCTCAATCTTACCTTAGGGGTTTCTCTTGGCTGTTCCTTTGCCTTTGACAGCATTCCCCATTTTTTTTGCAAAGCGTTATTACCTCATTTCATTTTCAAACATCACCTCAGAGATACCACCTTAATATACCTTTAAATGAGCCCTATCAGTCACAATCTAGTTCATCTCACATATATGATATATATATGTATACATGTATCATATCTATCTATCAATATATTATAAATGTATTGTGTAATATATTTCTTTATTTCATACCATTTACAATTGAATGACTCATGAACTCTGGCATTTGTCTTTTCAACCATGAATCTTTAGCACCTACAGCACCAAAAAAGCACATGGTATTTCTAACAATGATTGACTGAGATAATAGAGAGTTTATCAAACCTAGCAGTTAGAGGAAAGGGTAGAATATATTTAAATGAGGGTAATTTATACCAACTTCTTTATTTTATAGGTATTTAGGTCTTATAAAACTTATGTCTGGAGAAAATATATAAGACTATAACAAATATTATTTTGTAGCTAGCCCTAAAACAAATTTTCAGTTGCACAACAACACTACTTTACACGATGCATAAAACACATAGAAAAAATGTATATACTAAGTGGAAACACAAATGGCTATGGAATGGGATGTCTGGCTCAAAACTCCATAACCATCCTTTTTAAAACTATAAGATTGTGGGAAGATAATTTAAACAGTGTTGGTCTCAGTACTTGAATCTGTTAAATGATAATAACCGCATTTCCCTTGCAAGGTTGTGTCAGGATTGATCAACTCTGTATGAGAAATACCTAATAGTGAGCATATGTCATTACAAACTTACACAAGCAATAGTTTTATTGTGGTGCTGGTGGGGCTAAAATCTGAAATGGTCGAATATCTTTATATACAGTGGCCCCCTTTAACCATCGTTTCACTTTTCATGGTTTCAGCTCTTACAGTCAACTGTGGTTCAAAAATAGATGATCTTCTTTCTGATATTTGGTCAACAGGTTAATAATAGGCTAACATTACATCACAATGCCTACCTCATTCACCTCGCTCCATCTCATCATACAGGTATTTTATCATCTCACATCATCATGAGAAGGGTAAGTACAATGCAGTAATATATTTTGAGAGACAGTTAGACATTCACATAACTTTTATTGCAGTATTTTGTTATAATTGTTCTATTTTATTATTAGATATCATTGTTAATCTCTTTCTGTGCCTAATTTATAAGTTAGACTTTATAATAGGTATGGATGTGTAGAAAAAAACACAGTATATGCATAGTGTTCAGTACCACCTGTGGCTTCAGGCATCCAGAGGGAGTCTTAGAATGTATCTCCCACAGATAAGGGGGGGGACAACTGTAATTAGCTCGCTAATAACAGACCATGTTTCTCAGCATGGCTATCTTGCAAAATTGTGCCAAGAACGAATTACATATGATTCTTTAGAAAATCAATTTGTTTTTTATTATCAATAAAATATGCATTTCTGTATATCCAAAGAAATTGCATCATTGCTTCTAAATCAAATAATCCTTCTGTCAATAAATTAATTAAATCACATCTATTTCTTTTGAATTTTGTGCTATGGATTTATTCAATTGTATTAATTTCTACTCTATTGTATTATCTAATCCTGATTTAGATTTTTGTCTTTCAATAACAAATCACTTAAGAGTATACTATTATTATTATTTCACAAGAATTTCAGATGTGGAATTTATTTACATTTATCTTACATCATTTTTCCTTGCTGGAAGTACCTTCTGTACAATATATTTAGGGTGTTTATTTTAGCCTTTGCAATGCAGAGATCTTCCCACACAGCTCCAACTGTCAAAAAGCAGGCATTTCATTGTGTGTGGGAGTGTTGTCTGGCAGCCTAATGGATAAATGACATATTTTAACAATTTTACTATATTAAAGATTTTTGTCTAAAGTGTTTTGGAGTTACTTTATTCCCTATAGTAAATCACATATTTTAGAAATGTGAAGCTGATGTTCCTTGTTCAACCTGTCAATTTCAGTTTTAGAAACTAGTGTTCAAAAGTCAGTGCTATAGCTTTTTACATATTTTGTGCTGTGGTTCTGTTTTCTTGCATTAATAACTTCCAGGATTCAATCAGTCAGTTGTGCCTAACTTAAAAATTAAAAACTGATTATTGATACTGGATTTCTCATTAAAGAGATCATTAAGATTATGTTATATTAAGTATAGCCTTTGATTGACACTCCTCATTAGAAACTCCTATTTCTTTTTGGTTTCTTTGGTACTACACAGCTTTCTTCTTCAAATGCTGCTGCAACTGGTTTTCTCCTGATTGACTTTCTGTTCCTCCTACTTAAAGATTTAGTGTTCTTTTTCATGTTCTTTATTATCTGCATTCCCTCCTACCTCCAGACACTGTATTTGGGCTCAAATATTTAATAGTCATCTCTCTGTTGATGAAAATTTCATAATAGGAAGACTAGATTTTCTTTCTATCTCAGAATGTTGTCTAGTACTCAACATCTGAATAACTCTTATTCAGAAAAGGATAAGTTCAATGACAGGTAGAGAGAACATTTCCTGGAGCAAAATAACAACTACTACCACAATACCAAAAACCTTACCCCAATAATTCTAGTCCACTCACAAAGTAATACTGATGGTAAACTCAGAAAGCAGATCCTTCTGTTATCTGTTATCAATGTGCATAAATTCTTTCAGTAAAATTTCTCTTACAAGGACACACATGCATGTATGTATATGTGTATGTATACATATATTTTTATGCATATATTCATTATCTATTAAACACACATTCATGCCTAGACTGCTTTTCATCAAACCTAAGATGCCATTGATTTTAAGCTCTGTCACTGTTTTATTTATTAGAAAGAAAATGAATTATATCTATGAATTAAATTGGCAAACAAATTCTAAGACATATTTCAATTAAAAAATATAAAATGTGAAAATCCATAATAGAGACAGTGATATATTATATATATTATATATAAATACTGTATTATATGTACTCTATATCCTATTTTCACAGACAACTGGGATTCTGCAAGCATTGGACAACTTTCTGACTGAAGTTTTGTTTTGTGTTTTTTTAAAATAGGAACCTGGGAGGATGGGAAGGTGGAGTTAGTAGATAAAGAAACTAAGTAGAAGTTAAGCATATACTGTATTCTAGAAAGATGAAATTCTATGCAGTGCATTTGGGGCATGGGAGGAGGGAGAAGGTAGTGTATTTCAACAAGATATTGTAAAAATTCAGAGGATAGTATAAAAATGTCCTGTTGGATTTCCAAAGGCCATAAAATGTGCCTCACAGTAAGGACAGTATGTGGATCCCACTATCACTAAAGTTTGACTGGGTGATATAGTTTGAGATGGCAGAGAAATAAGCATAATAAGCCCCCAGTGTACCTCTCCATTTCTACTCATATGGCTTTGGCCACTAAATACATCTCTTTCTCTATTGGACGTCTTAGAACTTGTGGAAGGTAGAAAGCATAACACCTTCATGGATTGTAGGAACAGATTAACTACGAAGAATTGAGATATTCTGTCAAAGAGTGAAAAAAATATGTAGAGACGGCATCTCAGACCTTGAAACAAGTATTCAGATGATGAAACAACTTTGGATGGATATTGTTTCCATTTTCTATTGGTAATGTCACAAATTCCCACAAATTTAGTGGCTTAAAACAACACAATTTAATTATTTTAGTTTTTCTGAAGGTCAGAAATCCAGGTGCGCTTAAGTAGTTTCTCTGCTCAGGGTCTCTCAAAATTTCAGTCAAGGAATAGTTTGGCCAAGTAGCTCTGAAGAAAACTCTACTTCTAAGAAAATTCAGATTGTTGGCAGAATTCAGTTGCAAATGGTTGTAGGACTGAGGTCTGAGGTCCCTGTTTCCTTGATGGCTGTCCACTGGGAGCTATTGTGAGCCTATAGATGCCATCTGTGTTCCCTGGGTCATGGCCTCCTTCACCTTTGAAGTCAACAAAAGCAAGTCACCCCTTTCCTGCCTCGTTATTCCTACCTGCAGCAGAAGAAAGTTCTCTGCTTTTAAAGGATCATGTGATTAGACAGGGCCCCACTGGATAATCCAGGGTAATGGTCCCTATTTTTTCAGATCCATTAACCTAATTACATCTGCAAAGTACCTTTTGCCACATGAGTTCATCTTCACAGGCTCCAGAAAATAAGGTGTGGGCATATCTGGGAGGACCATTCTGCCTTCCATGTATATATGCATAATGTCAAACTTTTTAAAACTAGAATTTACTGAGAAATACTGGCTAAGTAGAAATTAATAGAATGAATTTGAGTGCCTCTTCTGTTATTCAGGTTCCTCCTTGTTCCTTAACTGCTGATATAATCGAACTTAACAATTTTCAGTCTTCTGCACTCCAGTATCTGCTCTAGGAAGACTGGAGTTAGCATCCAGAAGAGTATGAATCACTTTGCATCTGACTGAAGGGAAGTCATTCACTTAATCTACACTCAAATTACATAACTATAAGAGTCACGTGCTTTGAGGATGCTTGTCATTAAATAATGAATAAATCACCTTTCTTTGCACTTTTGTTTGGCAATTTCTTATACACATGATGCACTAACTGGAAAAATATATATTTAGAGATTTGGTATATGTCAATTTTTTAATTTTTTAAACAAATGTTTATGGAGCACCTATTATGTTTTCTATTCTGCTCTAGCTGTTAGAGATACAGGAGTGGACTAGACAATCATTGGCTCTTGTGGAATTTACATTATAGGTATCAAATCATGGTAGGATATGGTGGGGTAGAATAAAATCAGTTATTTTTTTACTTTTCAAAAATTAAATTTCTGATGTATCAGCTGATAAAGAAAATTAATTTTAGCAAAGCTACTTTTTAAAAGTGCAATTAAAGAAAAATTGCTAGTTTTTCCTCAGCTAGTGCTCAGAGGTTATTGATTATTGCCAGAGGCTACCGGTAGGAATTTAATGATGCTGAAGTTTTTTTGTTCTGATAATTGAATTGTTCAACCTGATTACTATCTATTTAATATTTCCACCCAGGGTTTTACATGCTGGTGGAGGAGCCTTGGTAATGAGCCACAGAATAATATAGGTAAGTCTTCAAAGAACAATGTTGGGTAAAATGTACTATCATGTATCAAAACTAATTATAAATCAATTTTTGGCATTAGGATAGATAAAATCAATTAAAAAAATAAGGATTATTAGTTCATAAATAGACCTCTATTTATGTGAGACTTGGATTTATAAAGAAAAAGATGGCACTTTAAAAGACTGGGAAAGGAGTCTCATTATTAAGTGTATCTGGGATAATGATATATCCACATAAAAGGAGAGATGCTTGTCCTATACCACAAACAACAATAAATCCAGTAGACTGTGGGGAAAAAAATGAAATATGAAACAATACATTGTAGTTATTTGAAGATTACACTCATTTCTTGACAACAGGACTGACAATGAGTTCTTAAATAGGGCACCAAAAGGAAAAGACTGATAAAATGAATATTAAAATTAAGAAATTCTGTTCACAAAATCACACTATTAAGAGAATAACAACATCACAAAAAAAAAAAAGAGAGAGAAAAGAAAAGCCACTGAGTGGAAAAGATATCTGGAATCTGGTATACATATAGCTGACAAAATACCAATATCCACATCATATTGAGAATATAGTCAGTATGTCTTCAAATAAATTAGAAAAGACTGAAATTAGAAACATAAGTTGTCAACAGGCTTGACATGGCAGTTCACAAAATAAAAATAGCTGAAATGTCAATGAATGTATAAGAAGAAAAATAAAACTTACCATGATTTTGGCCAAGGGCAGTCAGTATGCTTAAACTCTACCCAGAAAGGCTGTGAGGAAAGTGATTGAAAAATCTCAACATGATGTGTCACTACATAAGCAGTGGAACTTGAGCGTGTGGTGTGTGGGGTGGTGTGGGGTTGGGACTGAAAATACCAAGTGTTGGTGAGGACATGAAGAAAATGGAATGAACATACCTTAATTGGGGGGAATATAAATAGTTCAACAGCTTCATCACAATAAACATACGCAGGCACTATGACTCAGAAATTCTCCTCCATTTAAAATTGAAGCAGGGATTAAACAATTTCCAGATAAACAAAAGTTAAAGGAATTCACCACCAAGCAAGCCTTATAAGATATGGTAAAGGGACTGCTATCAGATAGAAGTTTCCCTAAGGCTCAGTAATTTTCACCAGTGAAAATAAGCCCACAGTAAAGGTAGTAGACCAACTAATTACCAAACAAGTATAAAATAAAAACAAAACAAAAGAAGCAAAATCAACTATACACAAAATCAGTCAAGGGATACCCAAAAAGTGCAGATTATGACATCTAATTTGAAAAATGTAGAGGGGGAGGAAGAAGGGGAAAAAATTAACTTTATATTGTCTTTGAAATAGAGTAATCAGCAATTAAGCAGACTATTGTGTAGTAAGGAAGCTATCCATGAACCTATGGTAACCACAAAACTAGTCTACAATAAATACACACAAATAAATAAATAAATAAATAAGAGAAATTCAATTACAACACTAAAGAAAACCATCAATAACAAGAGTATAAGAGATAAAGAAAGGAATAGAGAGAGCTATAAAAAACATCCAGAAAACAATTAACAAAATAGAAATAAGTACATATCTATCAATAATTACCCTAAATGTAAATGGACTGAATGCACCAATCAAAATACATAGAGTGGTAGATGGTGAAAGAAATAAGACTCATATATATGCTGCCTACTAGAAACTCATTTCATACCCAAAGACATACACAGACTAAAAGTGAAGGGATGGAAAAAAAAATTCCATTCACATAGTAGGAAGATAAAAGTAGGATTAACAGTACTTATATCAGACAAAATCAATTTTAAAACAAGGTAACAAGAGACAAAGAAGGACATTACATAATGATAAAGGGATCAAGTACAACAAGAGGATATAACCATTATAAATATCTATGCACCCAATATAGGAGCACCTAAATATGTAAAACCATATTAATAGAATTAAAGGGAGAAATAGACTGCAACACATTCATGTTGGGAGACTTTAACACACCACACACACCAATGGACAGGTCAACAAGTCAGAAAATAAATAAGGAAACAGAGGCACTGAATAATACATTAGAATAGATGGACTTAACAGGTATCTACAGAACAGTTCACACAAAATCGGCAAGATACACATTTTTCTCAAGTATACATGGAATATTCTCCAGAATGGATCACATACTAGGCCACAAAAAGAGCCTCAATAAATTTAAAAAGATTGAAATTGTACCAACCAACTCCTCAGATCACAAAGGTATGAAACTAGAAATAAATTGTACAAAGAAAACAAAAAAGCCTACAAACACATGGAGACTAAACAACATGCTTCTAAATAATCAATGGATTGATGAACAAAATAAAAGAGAAATCTGGCAATACCTAGAGGCAAATGAAAACAAAAACAAAAAACAGGCCAAAATCTGTGGGAGAGACCAAAGGCAGTTCTAAGAGGAAAGTACATAGCAATTCAGGTTTACCTCCAAAACCAACAACAATCCCAAATAAACAGTCTAAATTCACAATTAAAGAAACTAGAAAAAGAACAAATGAAGCCCAAAGTTGGGAGAAAGAGGGATACAATAAAGATACAAGCAGAAATTAATAAAACAGAAAAAAATGAAACGATAGAAAAAAATCAATGAAAACAGAAGCTGGTTCTCTGAGAAAATAAACAAAATATATAACCTCTAACCAGACTTATCAAAAAAAGAGAAAGTACACACATAAACAGAATCATAAATGCAGAAGGAATAAGCACAATGTATACCATAGAAATACAAACATTTATTAAAGAATACTATGAAAAATTATATGCTAATAATTTGGACAACCTAGAAGAAATGGGCAACTTCCTAGAAAAATACAAACTTCCAAGATGGACCCAGAAAGACACATAAAATCTGAACAGACCAGTTAGCAGCAATGAAATTGAACTGGCAATAAAAAAAACTCCCAAAAACAAAAATCCAGGTGCAGATGGCTTCACAGATGAATTCTACCAAACATTTAAAGAAGAGCTAATACCCATCCTTAAAGTTTTCCAAAAAGTAGAAGATGAAGAAATACTTTTAAACTCACTCTATGAGGTCAGCATCACTCTAAAACACACTAGACAAAGAAATCACAGAAAAAAGAAAATCACAGACCAACATCCCTGATGAACAAGAATGCAAAAATACTCAACAAAATATTAGCAAATCAAATTAAAAAATATATCATAAAAGGTCATCCATCAAGATCAAGTAGGATTTATTCCAGGGATGGAAGAACGGTACAACATTCGAAAATCCATCAACATCATCCACCACATCAACAAAAAGAAGAACAAAAACCACATGATCATCTCCATAGATGCTGAAAAAGCATTTGACAAAATTCAGCATCCATTCATGACAAAAACTCTTAACAAAATGGGCATAGAGGGCAAGTACCTCAACATCATAAAGGTCACATATGACAAACCCACAGCCAACATCATACTTAACAGCGAGAAGCTGAAAGCTTTTCACCTGAGATCAGGAACAAAACAGGGATGTGCACTCTCCCCACTTCCATTCAACATAGTACTGGAGGTCCCAGCCACGGCAATCAGACAAAACAAAGAAATACAAGGCATCCAGATTGGTAAAGAAGAAGTCAAATTGTCACTATTTGCAGATGACATGATATTGTACATAAAAAACCCTAAAGACTCCACTCCAAAACTACTAGAACTAATATCTGAATTCAGCAAAGTTGCAGGATTCAAAATTAACACACAGAAATCTGTTGCTTTCCTATACACTAACGATGAACTAACAGAAAGAGAAATCAGAAAAACAATTCCATTCACAATTGCATCAAAAAGAATAAAATACCGAGGAATAAACCTAACCAAGGAAGTGAAAGACCTATACCCTGAAAACTACAAGACACTCTTAAGAGAAATTAAAGAGGACACTAACAAATGGAAACTCATCCCATGCTCTTGGCTAGGAAGAATTAATATTGTCAAAATGGTATACTGCCTAAAGCAATCTACAGATTCAATGCAATCCCTATCAAAATACCAATAACATTCTTCAATCAGCTAGAACAAATAGTTCTAAAATTCATATGGAACCACAAAAGACCCCAAATAGCCAAAGCAATACTGAGAAAGAAAAACAAAGCTGGTGAGATATGTGCCTGACTTCAAGCTCTACTACAAATCTACATTAATCAAAATGGTACCGGCACAAGAACAGACCCATATATCAATGGAACAGAATAGAGAGCCCAGATAAACCCATACATATACAGTCAATTAATATATGATAAAGGAGCCATGAATATACAATGAGGAAATGACAGCCTCTTCAACACCTGGTGTTGGCAAAACTGGACAGCTTCATGCAAGAGAATGAAACTGGATTATTGTCTAACTCCATACACAAAAGTAAACTTGAAATGGATCAAAGACCTGAATGTCAGTCATGAAACCATAAAACTCATAGAAGAAAACATAAGCAAAAATCTCTTGTATATAAGCATGAGCAACTTTTTTCTGAACACATCTGCTTGGGCAAGGGAAACAAAAGTAAAAATTAACAAATGGAACTACATCAAACTAAAAAGTTGCTGTACAGCAAGGGACACCATTCACAGAACAAAAATAAGCATCCTAGAATATGGGAGAATATATTTGTAAATGACTTATTTGATAAGGGGTAAACATCCAAAATATATAAAGAACTTACATGTTTCAACACTCAAAAAACAAATAACCGATTAAAAAATGGGCAGAGGACCTTAACAGACACTTCTTCAAAGAAGAAATAGAAATGTTCAACAGGCACATGAAAAGATGCTCCACATCACTAATCATTAGGGAAATGCAAATTCAAATCTCACACCAGTTGGAATAGCCACTGTCCAAAAGACAAGAAACACTGGTGAGGGTATGGAGAAATAGGAACCCTGCTACACTGTTAGTGGGAATGTAAATTGGTGCAACTGTTGTGAAACATAATATGGAGGTTCCTCAAAAAACTAAAAATAGAAATACCATTTGACCCAGGTATTCCACTCCTAGGAATTTACCTGAAGAAAATAAAATCTCTTATTTGAAAAGATATATGCACTTGTATGTTTATTGCCACATTATTTGCAAAAACCGAGATATGGAAGCAACCTAAGTGTCCATCAATAGATGAATGGATATTATTTAGCCATAAAAAGAAAAGAAATCCTGCCATTTTCAGCAACATGGATGGATCTAGAGGGTACTATGCTTAGTGAAATGAGTCAGGTGAAGAAAGACAAATACCATATGATTTCATTTATTTGTGGAATATAAAAACAAAGCAAAACAGAAGGAACAATATAGCAGGAGACTCATAAACACTGAGAAGTGACTAGTAGTTACGAAGAGGGAGGGGTTGTTGTGGAGGCGGTGGGGATAAAGGGGAATGATAACTCACAATCACAATTTAAGTTGATCACAGGGCCTGTTAAACCACTGTGATATACATTTAAAAACAACATAAGATTGTATATTAATAATACTTCATTAAAAAAAAAGAAAAAATTCCCATCCAGAAAGAACAGCTATGCCTGCAAACACTAACCAAAGATATGGACAGGGGTACTCATAAGGGCACTACATGTAGTATTGTCCAGATGGAAAACATATAGATCATAAGTAGAATGGATAAATATATATTGGAATAGTCA
>JAVSCE010014495.1:0-16755 GCA_032199065.1 Smutsia gigantea | reverse complement strand
GTTGTCTATTTGATCTTGATTAGTATGCGAAAAATCAGACAAATTAAAACAACACATCCCTGGAAACTGTTCACATCCCATACTTGTACAGCCCTCCCCATGCCCCCCCAACATTACATCTGCAGTCATAATGCCCCTTTTCCCCTCTTATCCCTCCCTTCCCACCCATCTTCCCCAGTCCCTTTCCCTTTGGTAACTATTAGTCCGTTCTTGGGTTCTGTGAGTCTGCTGCTGTTTTGTTCCTTCAGTTTTTTTCTTTGTTTTTATACTCCACATGTGAGTGAAATCATTTGACACTTGTCTTTTTCAGCTTGGCTTATTTCACCGAGCATAATACCCTCTAGTTCCATCCATGTTGTTGTAAATGGTAGGATTTGTTTTCTTCTTATGGCTGAATAATATTCCATTGTGTATATGTACCACCTCTTCTTTATCCATTCATCTACTGGTGGACACTTAGGTTGCTTCCATTTCTTGGCTATTGTAAATAGTGCTGCAATATACATAGGGGTGCATATGTCTTTTTCAAACTGGGCTGCTGCATTCTTAGGGTAAATTCCTGGGGATGGGATTCCTTGGTCAAATGGTATTTCTATTTTGAGTTTTTTGAGGAACCTCCATACTGCTTTCCACAGTGGTTGAACTAGTTTACATTCCCACCAGCAGTGTAGGAGGGTTCCCCTTTCTCCACATCCTCGTCAGCATTTGTTGTTCCTAGTCTTTTCTATGTTGGGCATCCTCACTGGTGTGAGGTGACATCTCATTGAAACCAGTTTTTTAAAAAACTTTCCAAAGATCCTCTGTTGATGACCATCTGCAATTGTTTCATCTACAAAAATGCCAATTATTGATCTTTATGGACGCTTATGATAAAATTTTTTAACAAATTTTATCTCAATAATACAGTTTATGAAAACATGTTGATTTACCAAAAACTACTTTTTCTCATTGTTGAGAATTATGTCTCAAAACATAAGTAGGTTTCTCTGAAAAGTCAAGGAAAAATGTGTAATGGTACAAAGAAATAAAAATGGACAGCATGTTTTAAGACTACAAATAACTAGAGTCCTTTCCACACAGCTGAGACATTTTATCTTTCTATTTTTCTAGAAGATAAATACAGTACAATCAATCCTTCAGATAAGGTTTCTTGTTATATGTAACTGTTACCTACTCCAAATTATTTCTATCGCTTCCTGTGTAACTCCAACTACGGATAATTTGAAACACATGATATTGTCCCAGACCACTGAGACTTTCCATATTTTAATCTATTTTTCTTTTCTTATTAAGCTCCACTTTGATTAGTTTCTATTGCATTATCTTGAAGTAACTGTTTTCTTTTGTTGCAAAAGCCAACAGATTTTTAAACAACTCAAGCCTTTTATCATTTCAGATACTTTTATTTTTAGTCCCAGAAATTCCTTTTTTCTTTTTTTAGATTCTACTTCTATATTGATATTCCTCATTTTAGTCACTCATTATGCCCAACCTTTCCACTAAATGACTGAGTAGGAGGAGTCACGGGAGTGTCGCATCTCCCCTTGGATAACTGAGGAGGCGGCATAGGAGTGTCGCGTCTCCCCTTGGATGACTGAGGAGAAGGAGGTATCGGAGTGTCGCCTCTCCCCTTGGATGACTGAGGAGAAGGAGCCATAGGAGTGTCATGTCTCCCCTTGGATGACTGAGGAGGAGGAGCCATAGGAGTGTTGCCTCTCCCCTTGGATGACTGAGGAGGAGGAGCCATAGGAGTGTCGCCTCTCCCCTTGGATGACAGAGGAGAAGGAGCCATAGGAGTGACACGTCTCCCCTTGGATGACAGAGGAGGAGGAGCCATAGGAGTGTCGCCTCTCCCCTTGGATGACTGAGGAAGAGGAGCCATAGGAGTGTCGCCTCTTCCCTTGGATGACAGAGGAGGAGGAGGTATCGGAGTGTCACGTCTCCCCTTGGATGACAGAGGAGAAGGAGCCATAGGAGTGTCACGTCTCCCCTTGGATGACTGAGGAGAAGGAGCCATAGGAGTGTCACATCTCCCCTTGGATGACTGAGGAGGAGGAGCCATAAGAGTGTCGCCTCTCCCCTTGGATGACTGAGGAGGAGGAGCCATAGGAGTGTCGCCTCTTCCCTTGGATGACAGAGGAGGAGGAGCCATAGAAGTGTCCGGTCTCCCCTTGGATGACAGAGGAGGAGGAGCCATAGGAGTGTTGCTTCTCCCCTTGGATGACTGAGGAGAAGGAGGTATCGGAGTGTCGCCTCTCCCCTTGGATGACTGAGGAGAAGGAGCCATAGGAGTGTCACGTCTCCCCTTGGATGACTGAGGAGAAGGAGCCATAGGAGTGTCGCCTCTCCCCTTGGATGACTGAGGAGGAGGAGCCATAGGAGTGTCACGTCTCCCCTTGGATGACTGAGGAGAAGGAGCCAAAGGAGTGTCGCCACTCCCCTTAGATGACAGAGGAGGAGGAGCCATAGGAGTATCGCCTCTCCCCTTGGATGACTGAGGAGGAGGAGCCATAGGAGTGTCACCTCTCCCCTTGGATGACTGAGGAGGAGGAGCCATAGGATTGTCGCGTCTCCCCTTGGATGACTGAGGAGAAGGAGCCAAAGGAGTGTCGCGTCTCCCCTTGGATGACTGAGGAGGAGGAGGTATCAGAGTGTCACGTCTCCCCTTGGATGACTGAGGAGAAGGAGCCAAAGGAGTGTCGCGTCTCCCCTTGGATGACTGAGGAGGAGGAGGTATCGGAGTGTCACGTCTCCCCTTGGATGACTGAGGAGAAGGAGCCAAAGGAGTGTCGCGTCTCCCCTTGGATGACTGAGGAGGAGGAGGTATCGGAGTGTCATGTCTCCCCTTGGATGACTGAGGAGAAGGAGCCAAAGGAGTGTCGCGTCTCCCCTTGGACGACTGAGGAGGAGGAGGTATCGGAGTGTCATGTCTCCCCTTGGATGACTGAGGAGAAGGAGCCAAAGGAGTGTCGCCTCTCCCCTTGGATGACTGAGGAGAAGGAGCCATAGGAGTGTCGCCTCTACCCTTGGATGACTGAGGAGAAGGAGCCAAAGGAGTGTCGCCACTCCCCTTAGATGACAGAGGAGGAGGAGCCATAGGAGTATCGCCTCTCCCCTTGGATGACTGAGGAGGAGGAGCCATAGGAGTGTCACCTCTCCCCTTGGATGACTGAGGAGGAGGAGCCATAGGATTGTCGCGTCTCCCCTTGGATGACTGAGGAGAAGGAGCCAAAGGAGTGTCGCGTCTCCCCTTGGATGACTGAGGAGGAGGAGGTATCAGAGTGTCACGTCTCCCCTTGGATGACTGAGGAGAAGGAGCCAAAGGAGTGTCGCGTCTCCCCTTGGATGACTGAGGAGGAGGAGGTATCGGAGTGTCACGTCTCCCCTTGGATGACTGAGGAGAAGGAGCCAAAGGAGTGTCGCGTCTCCCCTTGGATGACTGAGGAGGAGGAGGTATCGGAGTGTCATGTCTCCCCTTGAATGACTGAGGAGAAGGAGCCAAAGGAGTGTCGCGTCTCCCCTTGGACGACTGAGGAGGAGGAGGTATTGGAGTGTCATGTCTCCCCTTGGATGACTGAAGGAGCCAAAGGAGTGTCGCCACTCCCCTTAGATGACAGAGGAGGAGGAGCCATAGGAGTATCGCCTCTCCCCTTGGATGACTGAGGAGGAGGAGCCATAGGAGTGTCACCTCTCCCCTTGGATGACTGAGGAGGAGGAGCCATAGGAGTGTCGCGTCTCCCCTTGGATGACTGAGGAGGAGGAGCCAAAGGAGTGTCGCGTCTCCCCTTGGATGACTGAGGAGGAGGAGGTATCGGAGTGTCACGTCTCCCCTTGGATGACTGAGGAGAAGGAGCCAAAGGAGTGTCGCGTCTCCCCTTGGATGACTGAGGAGGAGGAGGTATCGGAGTGTCACGTCTCCCCTTGGATGACTGAGGAGAAGGAGCCAAAGGAGTGTCGCGTCTCCCCTTGGATGACTGAGGAGGAGGAGGTATCGGAGTGTCATGTCTCCCCTTGGATGACTGAGGAGAAGGAGCCAAAGGAGTGTCGCGTCTCCCCTTGGACGACTGAGGAGGAGGAGGTATTGGAGTGTCATGTCTCCCCTTGGATGACTGAGGAGAAGGAGCCAAAGGAGTGTCGCCTCTCCCCTTGGATGACTGAGGAGAAGGAGCCATAGGAGTGTCGCCTCGCCCCTTGGATGACAGAGGAGAAGGAGCCATAAGAGTGTCGCCTCTCCCCTTGGATGACTGAGGAGAATGAGCCATAGGAGTGTCGCCTCTCCCCTTGGATGACTGAGGAGGAGGAGGCAAAGGAGTGTCGCGTCTCCCCTTGGGTGACAGAGGAGGAGGATGCATGGCAGTGTCGCGTCTCCCCTTGGATGACAGAGAAGGAGGAGTCACGGGAGTGTCGCGTCTCCCCTTGGATGACAGAGGAAGAGGAGCCATAGGAGTGTCGCCTCTCCCCTTGGATGACTGAGGAGGAGGAGCCATAGGAGTGTCGCGTCTCCCCTTGGATGACAGAGGAGGAGGAGCCATAGGAGTGTCGCCCCTCCCCTTGGATGACTGAGGAGGAGGAGCCATAGGAGTGTCGCCTCTCCCCTTAGATGACTGAGGAGGAGGAGCCATAGGAGTGTCACGTCTCCCCTTGGATGACAGAAGAGGAGGAGCCATAGGAGTGTCATGTCTCCCCTTGGATGACAGAGGAGGAGGAGCCATAGGAGTGTCGCCTCTCCCCTTAGATGACTGAGGAGGAGGAGCCATAGGAGTGTCACGTCTCCCCTTGGATGACAGAGGAGGAGGAGCCATAGGAGTGTCACGTCTCCCCTTGGATGACAGAGGAGGAGGAGCAATAGGAGTGTCGCCCCTCCCCTTGGATGACAGAAGAGGAGGAGCCATAGGAGTGTCACCTCTCCCCTTGGATGACAGAGTAGGAGGAGGCATGGGAGTGTCGCGTCTCCCATTGGATGACAGAGGAGGAGTAGACATGGGAGTGTCGCCTCTCCTCTTGGATGGCAGAAGAGGAGGAGCCGTAGGAGTGTCACGTCTCCCCTTGTATGACAGAGGAGGAGGAGGCATAGGAGTGTCGCCCCTCCTCTTGGATGACAGAGGAGGAGGAGCCATAGGAGTGTCGCCCCTCCTCTTGGATGACAGAGGAGGAGGAGCCATAGGAGTGTCACGTCTCCCCTTTGATGACAGAGGAGGAGGAGCCATAGGAGTATCGCCTCTCCCATTGGATGACTGAGGAGGAGGAGACATAGGAGTGTCACGTCTCGCCTTGTATGACAGAGGAGGAGGAGCCATAGGAGTGTCGCCCCTCCCCTTGGATGACAGAAGAGGAGGAGCCATAGGAGTGTCACGTCTCCCCTTGGATGACAGAGGAGGAGGAGCCATAGGAGTGTCACGTCTCCCCTTCGATGTCTGAAGAGGAGGAGCCATAGGAGTGTCGCGTCTCCCCTTGGATGACAGAGGAGGAGGAGCCATAGGAGAGTCGCCTCGCCCCTTGGATGACTGAGGAGGAGGAGCCATAGGAGTGTCACCTCTTCCCTTGGATGACAGAGGAGGAGGAGCCATGGGAGTGTCACGTCTCCCCTTGGATGACAGAGGATGAGGAGCCATAGGAGTGTCGCATCTCCCCTTGGATGACTGAGGAGGAGGAGGTATAGGAGTGTCACGTCTCCCCTTGAATGACTGAGGAGAAGGAGCCAAAGGAGTGTCGCGTCTCCCCTTGGATGACTGAGGAGGAGGAGGTATCGGAGTGTCATGTCTCCCCTTGGATGACTGAGGAGAAGGAACCAAAGGAGTGTCGCCTCTCCCCTTGGATGACTGAGGAGAAGGAGCCAAAGGAGTGTCGCGTCTCCCCTTGGGTGACAGAGGAGGAGGAGCCAATAGAGTGTCACCTCTCCCTTTGGATGACTGAGGAGGAGGAGCCATAGGAGTGTCGCGTCTCCCCTTGGATGACAGAGGAGATGGAGCCAAAGGAGTGTCGCCTCTTCCCTTGGATGACTGAGGAGGAGGAGCCATAGGAGTGTCGCCTCTTCCATTGGATGACTGAGGAGGAGGAGCCATAGGAGTGTCACATCTCCCCTTCGATGACTGAAGAGGAGGAGTAATAGGAGTGTCGCGTCTCCCCTTGGATGACAGAGGAGGAGGAGCCATAGGAGTGTCGCGTCTCCCCTTGGATGACAGAGGAGGAGGATGCATGGGAGTGTCGCCTCTTCCCTTGGATGACTGAGGAGGAGGAGCCAAAGGAGTGTCGCCTCTTCCCTTGGATGACTGAGGAGGAGGAGCCATAGGAGTGTCGCCTCTTCCCTTGGATGACTGAGGAGGAGGAGCCATAGGAGTGTCGCCTCTTCCCTTGGATGACTGAGGCGGAGGAGCCAAAGGAGTGTCGCCTCTCCCCTTGGATGACTGAGGAGGAGGAGCCTTAGGAGTGTCATGTCTCCCCTTGGATGACTGAGGAGGAGGAGCCATAGGAGTGTCGCGTCTCCCATTGGATGACAGGGGAGGAGGAGGCATGGGAGTGTTGCCCCTCCCCTTGGATGACAGAAGAGGAGGAGCCATAGGAGTGTCACGTCTCCCCTTGTATGACAGAGCAGGAGGAGTCATAGGAGTGTCGCCACTCGCCTTGGATGACAGAGGAGGATGAGCCATAGGAGTGTTGCCTCTCCCCTTGGACGACTGAGGAGGAGGAGCCATAGGAGTGTCACGTCTCCCCTTGGATGACAGAGGAGGCGGAGCCATAGGAGTGTCGCCCCTCCCCTTGGATGACTGAAGAGGAGGAGCCATAGGAGTGTCGCGTCTCCCCTTGGATGACAGAGGAGGAGGAGCCATAGGAGTGTCACGTCTCCCCTTGGATGACAGAGGAGGAGGATGCATGGGAGTGTCGCCTCTTCCCTTGGATGACTGAGGAGGAGGAGCCATAGGAGTGTCTCCTCTTCCCTTGGATGACAGAGGAGGAGGAGCCATAGGAGTGTCACGTCTCCCTTTATATGACAGAGGAGGAGGAGCCATAGGAGTGTCACGTCTCCCCTTGGATGACTGAGGAGGGGGAGCCATAGGAGTGTCGCCTCTCCCCTTGGATGACTGAGGAGGAGGAGCCATAGGAGTGTCACGTCTCCCCTTGGATGACTGAGGAGGAGGAGCCATAGTAGTGTCACCTCTCCCCTTGGATGACAGAGGAGGAGGCGGTGGCATAGGAATGTCGCGTCTCCCCTTGGATGATGGAGGAGGAGGAGGCATAGGAGTGTCGCGTCTCCCTTCGTGTGAATGAGGAGGAAGAGGAGGCATAGGTGTGTCACGTCTCCCCTTGGGTGACTGAGGAGGAGGAGGCATAATTGTGTCACGTCTCCCCTTGGATGCCTGAGTAGGACGAGGCATAGGAGTGTCGTGTGTCCCTTTGGATGACTGAAGAGGTGGAGGCATAGTTGTTTCACGTCTCCCTGTGGATGACTGAGGAGCCGGAGGCATAGTTGTGTCGCATCTCCCCTTGGATGGCAGAGGAGGAGCCGGTGGCATAGGAGTGTAGTGTCTCCCCTTGGATGATGGAGGAGGAGGAGGCATAGTAGTGTCACGTCTCCCGTTGGATGACTGAGGAGGAGGAATCATAGGATTGTCACATCTCCCCATGGATAACTGAGGAGGAGGAGCCATAGGAGTTTCGCTTCTCCCCTTGGATGACGGAGGACGAGGAGGCATCAGAGTGTCCCGGCTCTCCTTGGATGACAGAGGAAGAGGAGGCATAGGAGTGTCACGCCTCCCCTTGGATGCCTGAGTAGGACGAGGCATAGGAGTGTCGTGTGTCCCCTTGGATGACGGAGGAGGGAGGAGGCATAGGAGTGTCGCAACTCCCCTTGGATGACGGAGGAGGAGAGGTGGCATAGGAGTTTCTCGTCTCCTCTTGGATGACGGAGGAGGAGCAGGCATAGGAGTGTCGTGTCTCTCCTTGGATGACGGAGGAGGAAGAGGAGGCATAGGTGTGTCGCTTCTCCCCTTGGATGACTGAAGAGGAGGAGGCATAGGAGTGTCGTGTGTACCCTTGGATGACTGAGGAGGAGGACGCATTGGACTGTCACACCTCTCCTTGGATGACTGTAGAGGAGGAGGCATGGTAGTGTCGCGTCTCCCCTTGGATGACGGAGGAGGAGGAGGCATAGGAGTGTCGTGTCTCCCCTTGGATGACGGAGGAGGAAGAGGAGGCATAGGTGTGTCGCGTCTCCCCTTGGATGATGGAGGAGGAAGAGGAGGCATAGGTGTGTCGCGTCTCCCCTTGGATGACTGAAGAGGAGGAGGCATAGGAGTGTCGTGTGTCCCCTTGGATGACGGAGGAGGAAGAGGAGGCATAGGTGTGTCGCATCTCCCCTTGGATGACAGAGGAGGAGCCGGTGGCATAGGAGTTTCTCGTCTCCTCTTGGATGACGGAGGAGGAGGAGGCATAGGAATGTCGTGTCTCTCCTTGGATGACGGAGGAGGAAGAGGAGGCATAGGTGTGTCGTGTCTCCCCTTGGATGATGGAGGAGGAAGAGGAGGCATAGGTGTGTCGCGTCTCCCCTTGGATGACTGAAGAGGAGGAGGCATAGGAGTGTCGTGTGTCCCCTTGGATGACTGAGGAGGAGGACGCATCGGAGTGTCACACCTCTCCTTGGATGACTGTGGAGGAGGAGGCATAGGAGTGTCACACCTCTCCTTGGATGACTGAGGAGGAGGACGCATCGGAGTGTCACACCTCTCTTTGGATGACTGAGGAGGAGGAGGCATAGGAGTGTCGCCTCTATCCTTGGATGACAGAGGAGGAGGAGGCATAAGAGTGTCGCCTCTCCCCTTGGATGACAGAGAGGGAGGAGGCATGGTAGTGTCGCGTCTCCCCTTGGATGACTGGGGAGGAAGCCTGGGAGTGCCGCGTTTCCCCTTGCATGACTGATAAGAGGCATGGGAATGTCGCGTCTCCCCTTGGATGACTGAGGAGGACTTGAGTAGTGTTGTTTCTCCCTTTGGATGACTGAGGCATAGGCATGGGAGTGTCCCATCTCCCCTTGGATGATTGAGGAGGAGGCGTGTGAGTGTTGCATCTCCCCTTGGATGACTGGAGAGGAAGAGGCATAGGAGTGTTGCGTCTCCCCTTGGATGACTGAGGAGGAGGCATTGGAGTGTCACGTCTCCCCTTGGTTGACTGAGGAGGAGGCCTGGGAATGTCGCGTCTCCCCTTGGATGACTGGGGAGGAGACATA
The DNA here is from genome assembly GCA_032199065.1 of Smutsia gigantea. NCBI lineage: Eukaryota > Metazoa > Chordata > Mammalia > Pholidota > Manidae > Smutsia > Smutsia gigantea. The sequence continues at coordinate 7,535 of JAVSCE010014495.1, read as the reverse complement.
GGATTCTCGCGTTTCCCCTTAGATGACTGAGGGGGAGGAGCCATAGGAGTGTCAAATCCCCCCTTGGATGACAGAGCAGGAGGAGGCACAGGAGTGTCACGTCTCCCCTTGGATGACTGAGGAGGAGGAGCCATAGGAGTGTCGCGTCTCCCGTTCGATGACTGAAGAGGAGGAGGCATCGGAGTGTCGCGTCTCCCGTTGGATGACTGAAGAGGAGGAGGCATAGGAGTGTCGCGTCTCCCGTTCGATGACTGAAGAGGAGGAGGCATCGGAGTGTCGCGTCTCCCGTTGGATGACTGAAGAGGAGGAGGCATAGGAGTGTCGCGTCTCCCGTTGAATGACTGAAGAGGAGGAGGCATAAGAGTGCCGCGTCTCCCGTTGGATGACTGAAGAGGAGGAGGCATACTAGTGTCACTTCTCCCATTCGATGACTGAGGAGGAGGAGGCATAGGAGTGTGGCGTCTCCCCTTCGATGACTGAGGAGGAGGAGGCAAAGGAGTGTCGTGTCTCCCGTTGAATGACTGAAGAGGAGGAGGCATAGGAGTGTCGCGTCTCCCGTTGGATGACTGAAGAGGAGGAGGCATTGGAGTGTCGCGTCTCCCATTGAATGACTGAAGAGGAGGAGGCATAGGAGTGTCGCGTCTCTCGTTGGATGGCTGAAGAAGAGGAGGCATAGGAGTTTCACGTCTCCTCTTGGATGACTGAAAAGGACGCATAGTCGTGTCACATCTCCTCTTGGATGACTGAGGAGGAGTAGGCATAGAAATGTCGCGTCTCTCCTTGCATGACAGAGAAGGAGGAGGCATAGGAGTGTCACGTCTCTCATTGGGTGACTGAGGAGGAGGAGACATAGAAATGTCGCGTCTCTCCTTGGATGACAGAGAAGGAGGAGGCATAGGAGTGTCACGTCTCTCATTGGGTGACTGAGGAGGAGGAGACATAGGAGTGTCGCGTCTCCCCTTTGATGTCTGAGAGGAGGCACGGGAGTGTGGCATCTCCCCTTGGATGACTGAGTAGGAGGTGTAGCACTGTCACATCTCCCCTTGGATGACTGAGGAGGAGTCGTAGGAGTGTCACATCTCCCCTTGGATGACTGATGAGGCGTCGAAGTGTCACGCGTCCCTTTGGATGACTGAAGAGGCAGCGTAGGAATGTCACATCTCCCCTTGGATGACTGAGGAGGCAGTGTAGCAGTGTCACATCTCCCCTTGGATGACTGAGGAGGCGTCGAAGTGTCACGTCTCCCCTTGGATGACTGAGCAGTCGGCGTAGGAGTGTCACATCTCCCCTTGGATGAGTGAGGAGGTGTAGGAGTGTCACATCTCCCTTTGGGTGACTGAGGAGGAGGACTATGTGTGTCACATCTCCCCTTGGATGACAGAGGAGGAGGTGTACCAGTGTCACATCTCCCCTTGGATGTCTTAGGAGGAGGCACAAGAGTGTCACATCTCAACTTGGATGACTGATGAGGCGTCGAGGTGTCATGTCTCCCCTTGGATGACTGAGGAGGCATTGAAGTGTCACGTCTCCCATTGGATGACTGAGAAGGCGTAGGAGTGTCACATCTTCCCTTGGATGAGTGAGGAGGAAGTGTAGCAGTGTCACATCTTTTCTTGGATGACTGAGGAGGAGGTGTAAGAGTGTCCCATCTCCCCTTGCATGACTGATGAGGCGTTGAAGAGTCACATCTCTCCTTGGATGACTGAGGAAGTGTCGAAGTGTCACACCTCCCCTTGGATGACTGAGGAAGTGTCGAAGTGTCACGTCTCCCCTTGGATGACTGAGGAGGCGTAGGAGTGTCACATCTCCCCATGGACGACTGAGGAGTAGGTGTAGCAGTGTCACATCTCCCCATGGATGACTGAGGAGGAGGCGTCGAAGTGTCACATCTCCCCTTGGATGACTGAGGAGGAGGTGTAGGAGTGTCACATCTTCTCCTCTTGGATGACTGAGGAGGAAGTGTAGCCGTGTCACATCTCCCCTTGGATGACTGAGGAGGAGGCGTAGGATTGTCACATCTCGCCTTAGATGACTGACGAGGCATCGAAGTTTCACATCTCCCTTTGGATGACTGAGGAGGAGGCGGAGGAGTGTCATATCTCCCCTTGGATAACTGAGGAGGAGGCGTATTAGTGTCACATCTCCTCTTGGATGACTGAGGAGGAGGTGTAGGAGTGTCACTTCTTCTCCTCTTGGATGACTGAGGAAGAGGTGTAGGAATGTCACATGTCCTCTTGGATGACTGAGGGGGAGGTGTAGGAGTGTCACATCTCCCCTTGGATGACTGAGGAGGAGGTGTAGGAGTGTCACATCTTCTCCTCTTGGATGACTGAGGAGGCGGCGTAGGAGTGTCACATCTCCCCTTGGATGACTGAGGAGGCAGTGTAGCAGTGTCACATCTCCCCTTGGATGACTGAGGAGGCGTCAAAGTGTCACGTCTCCCCTTGGATGACTGAGCAGGCGGCGTAGGAGTGTCACATCTCCCCTTGGATGTGTGAGGAGGTGTAGGAGTGTCACATCTCCCTTTGGGTGACTGAGGAGGAGGACTATGTGTGTCACATCTCCCCTTGGATGACAGAAGAGGAGGTGTACCAGTGTCACATCTCCCCTTGGATGTCTGAGGAGGAGGCACAGGAGTGTCACATCTCAACTTGGATGACTGATGAGGCGTCGAGGTGTCTCGTCTCCCCTTGGATGACTGAGGAGGCGTCGAAGTGTCACGTCTCCCATTGGATGACTGAGAAGGCGTAGGAGTGTCACATCTTCCCTTGGATGAGTGAGGAGGAAGTGTAGCAGTGTCACATCTTTTCTTGGATGAATGAGGAGGAGGCGAAGGAGTGTCCCATCTCCCCTTGGATGACTGATGAGGCTTTGAAGAGTCACATCTCTCCTTGGATGACTGAGGAAGTGTAGAAGTGTCACATCTCCCCTTGGATGACTGAGGAGGCGTAGGAGTGTCACATCTCCCCATGGATGACTGAGGAGTAGGTGTAGCAGTGTCACATCTCCCCATGGATGACTGAGGAGGAGGCGTCGAAGTGTCACATCTCCCCTTGGATGACTGAGGAGGAGGTGTAGGAGTGTCACATCTTCTCCTCTTGGATGACTGAGGAGGAAGTGTAGCCGTGTCACATCTCCCCTTGGATGACTGAGGAGGAGGTGTAGGATTGTCACATCTCCCCTTAGATGACTGATGAGGTGTCGAAGTTTCACATCTCCCTTTGGATGACTGAGGAGGAGGCGGAGGAGTGTCACATCTCCCCTTGGATAACTGAGGAGGAGGCGTATTAGTGTCACATCTCCTCTTGGATGACTGAGGAGGAGGTGTAAGAGTGTCACATCTTCTCCTCTTGGATGACTGAGGAGGAGGCGTAGTAGCGTCACATCTCGCCTTGGATGACTGAGGAGGAGGAGGCGTAGGTGTGTCACATCTCCCCTTGGATAACTGAGGAGGAGGCGTATTAGTGTCACATCTCCTCTTGGATGACTGAGGGGGAGGTGTAGGAGTGTCACATCTCCCCTTGGATGACTGAGGAGGAGGCGTAGTAGCGTCACATCTCGCCTTGGATGACTGAGGAGGAGGAGGCGTAGGTGTGTCACATGTCCTCTTGGATGACTGAGGAGGAGGCGTAGGAGCGTGACATCTCCCCTTGGATGACTGAGGAGGAGGCGTAGTAGCGTCACATCTCGCCTTGGATGACTGAGGAGGAGGAGGCGTAGGTGTGTCACATGTCCTCTTGGATGACTGAGGTGGAGGCGTAGGAGTGTCACATCTCCCCTTGGATAATGGAGGAGGAGGTGTAGGAGTGTCACATCTTCTCCTCTTGGATGACTGAGGAGGAGGCGTAGGCATGTCGCATCTCCCCTTGGATGAATGAGGAGGAGGCGTAAGTGTGTCGCTTCTCTTCTTGGATGACTCATTAGGAGGCGGCGTAGGAGCGACACATCTCCTCTTGGATGACTGAGGAGGAGGCGTAGGGGCATCACATCTCAACTTGGATGACTGAGGAGGAGGCGTCAGAGCGTCGCATCTCCCCTTGGATGACTGAGGAGGAGGCGTAGGAATGTCGCATCTCTTCTTGAATGACTGAGGAGGAGGCGTAGGTTTGTCACATCTCCTCTTGGATGATTGAGGAGGAGGCGTAGGAGTGTAACATCTCCCCTTGGATGACTGAGGAGGAGGCATGGGAGAGTCACATCTCCTCTTGGATGACTGAGGAGGAGGCATGGGAGAGTCACATCTCCTCTTGGATGACTGAGGAGGAGGCATGGGTGTGTCACATCTCTTGGATGACTGAGGAGGAGGCATGGGAGTGTCACATCTCCTCTTGGATGACTGAGGAGGAGGCATAGAAGTGAAACGTACTCTTTTGGATGACTTCTGTGGATGAATGGCTCCTAGAGCAGGTACACTGTGCCCTGGTGTTCCCCCTTCCGTAGAGGCTGCAGGTGGTGCCATCACGGCATTTGCCTGTCCCTTTCGGGCAGCTATGCTCTGGCCATACAGAGCTTTCCAAAGAGTGCTTGGAACTGGCATTGTTCGTTTAGAGATATGGGTGGAATTTGGATTTTTTCTGCCAGCTTTTTTCGAATGTGAAGACGTCGAGACATGGACTGAAGTTGTATGGCCAGTGCCTGGCTTGGTCTGTGATCCAGGAGGTAACTTGGGAGCCATGAAACGACTTGTCCCAGAGACAGAGGGAGGATGGAAAATTACAGCCTGGGAAGGCAGTGCTGTATCCATGTCTTCATAAGTAGGATTTGCATAGGTACCTATGGAGTCTTGGGTAGAAGTGCAGACAGCAATATGGGAAGGGGGAGGCTGGGCGGCCGTGGTAGGAAGGCCTGCAATGTACGTTATTGATGGGACTGCAAGACCAGAGTTATTGAGGGCAGGCACTTGAACAGGGGTGGGCAAGAAGCAAGGAGCAGGAGAATCTGTGCACATTGGTGAGGGTGACTTCATCGGACAGGAGTACTGCTGCAAGGGGGTGGCAGAGGTGCTGGGAAGTGCGGGGACATTAGAAGTAGGCGGGATTGTAGCTGTGAATGAATGACAAAGGCTCTTCTTCTCCTTAGGTGGAAGTCCCACTGCAGGGACCTCTGAAGTAGGAGTGGTCAAGGGCGGGGAGCCTGCAGTCTCTGGGGCAGGTGGGGAGGAGGAAGGGGCAGGCTGAGGGGCACTGCCAGAGGCCATGACCTCTGTTTTACCCCCCAAGTCTCTGTCCATCTGACGGTCAGGGCTCTTCTCCAGTTTGCCCAGGTTTGGGGCAACAGCTAAGCAAGGAATCTTGGGAGGTGGGGGCAGCTCACCGCGATCCCATGGCGCTGGTAGTGGTAGTGGCTGCGGCAGCGGGAGCACCAGAGGCATGGATGATTTCCTCTTACGGGGCCTGTTGATGGCGGGTCCTGGCAAAGAGCTCCTGGGCGGCATGACTGCAGGCTTCGTGCCGTGCATCTTCTTCTCAGATGGTGGTGAGTCCGCGGAGCTCAGCTGATGTTCTTCATCCAGGACTTTGTCTGTGGGTGTCTCTGGCAGCCGCGAACAGCATGGGCTGGGGTCAGAGAGCACTGCTGCTTCGGGACCAAGCATCCCAGGAGGCAGAACATCTCCAGAAAGGCTGTTGGAAGCGGTGGCCATGCGGTCTTTAGAGGAGGAGCTCACCTGAGACATCTGGGTGGTCTCACTCGAGCCATCATCTGGGGGCCTAGGATGGTGGTCCAGAGGCCCAGGCCTGTATTCCAGGGAGGTGAAAACTCCGCTGGTGTCTAGGGGCCTGGGTGTAGTTGACATATCCGTACTGCCACGGGGGTCCCTGTTCTCATCATCCTGCCCCGTGGGCTCTGCGTGATCCTCCTCCTCTTCTGGCATCCCTTCTGCAGGCTCTTTGTGGACCTCCACTTCTGGGCGAGGAAGCAGGAGGTGAATGGCTGGCACTGGCTTCCTCGCCTTGGCTACCTCCTGAGATTGTAAATGCAGGAGAGTACGTATTCGTCCTGCAAGGGAAGGGATGCTCCTGGATCTTAAGTGTCCATTACACGCTGAGAGCGTGGGCTTCTTCGGTGGGTCTGTCCAGATGTTCGAGGCCACGATGCCCAGAAGGGAGCATCTGGGCTGCTGGAGAGGATATCGCCTCCTCGGCTGGTTGGAAAAGCCCCCTGATAGCGGCACACGATCCCAGCGGCTTAACCCGCGACCAGGGCAATCGGCAGGTGCGGGAACGGCGGGGTGCTCCCTGGTTGGAGGGGGCTCCCGGGGAGGGAGAAGCAGGGGACGACAGCGGCGAGGCCGCAGACGGCGGCGGAGTGGGGCCCAGAGCTTAGAAAGAAAATTGCCCATACGGACAATCAGTGTGTGCCAAAGGATACGAGACTGGAGTAGGAAACTAGGAGAGTGACTCCGTTGCTTCTGACTCCTCTCGAGGCCAAGCACACACTGAGCTACTTGCCCACTGACTGCCCTTTTGATGTCACCTGGGCATGTGTCACAAAGCCCCCCGCCAGTGCAGCCCCTCCCCCACCAGGACACCTCACAATAGGTCAGCTGACGTAGTGGAATTTCCAGCACCTGGGACCGCCCACTGACAGTTGCAGGGGGTGGGCGCCAAGTAGAGCACCGTGAGAGACCATTCAGGGACGGAGTGGGCACATCCAATCAGCATTCACGCCGCCCAGGCACTGGCTCTGCAGGGGCCCTCAGCGTCCAGTGTGTGGCGGCCAACCCAGTTCCCCGGCGTCCCAGAAGCCAGGACCTGCTCAAAGCCACACAGAACCACCCAGATCCTGCCAGGGTGGCCCCCCTTCCACGGGCCTTCCCAGCTTCTCCAGGAAGCTTGGAGCCAGGCCCGCCTTCTCCGCAGCCACCAGCCAGGCAGGTGATTTTGGAGGAGGCGACCGGAGGCTGCACTGAGTGGACAAGGCAGTCCACAACATTCTTCCTAACAGGCAGGTCGTTTGCTTCTCCGAAAGTGTAGGTTAGGGACTGCCTACTGTCAGCATAGCACCGTCCCACTTTCTAACTGAGCCTTGCAGCCCAGATTTTCTCCTTGGTCTAGTTTGAAGGATCTAGTGTAGAGAGCAAATGCCTCACTTACTGCAAGTTTTAGCTGCACAGGTTATTGGCTTACGTACGATCGGCGCAGTGTGGTCCTTGGGAGCCTGTCAGCTGGGGCTGCCGTTCCCTCCAGCTGCAGTCCACGTGCAGCTGGGCAGGCAGTCAGCCACCACTTTCTAAGCTTTTTCTCTCTTGGGCTTTTTCTATAGTACTTTCCTTTATTGAGATTGCTCTTTGTCTGATCTTCAAATGACTGGCTACTTCTAATCCTTTAAATCATAGCTGAAAATCACTTCCATGGAGATTTCTTCCCTATTATCCAGTCTAAAATAGACTGATGGTCTATTTTATAATATATATATATATTTTTCTTTGTATTTTATTACCGTTACTTCATACTACAGTCGTATTGTTATCTTAAGTTGTCTTTATTATTATTACTTTCTCATGTATTCTTTTCCCTTCCATTAGAATATAAATT
>JAVSCE010014494.1:0-16783 GCA_032199065.1 Smutsia gigantea | reverse complement strand
CCTAGGGGTGGAATTCCTGGGTCAAATGGTATTTCTATTTTTAGTTTTTTGAGGAACCTCCATACTGCTTTCCACAATGGTTGAACTAATTTGCAGTCCCACCAGCAGTGTAGGAGGATTCTCCTTTCTCCACATCCTCGCCAACATTTGTTGTTGTTTGTGTTTTGGATGTTGGCCATCCTAACTGGTGTGAGGTGATATCTCATTGTGGTTTTAATCTGCATTTCTCTGGTGATTAGCAATGTGGAGAATCTTTTCATGTGCCTATTGGCCATCTGAATTTCTTCTTTGGAGAAGTATGTGTTCATATACTTTGCCCATTTTTCTAATCAGGTTATTTGCTTTTAGGGTGTTGAGGCTTGTGAGTTCTTTATATATTTTGGATGTGAACCCCTTGTTGGATATGTTGTTTTCGAATATATTCTCCCATACTGTAGAAAGCCTTTTTGTTCTATTGATGGTGTCCTTGCTGTACAGAAGCTTTTTAGTTTGATGTAGTCCCATTGTTCAGTGTTGCTGTTGTTTCTCTTGCCCGAGAGGATGTGTTCAGTAAAAAGTTGCTCATGTTTATATTCAAGAGATTTTTGCCTATGTTTCCTTCTACAAGTTTTATGGTTTCATGACTTACATTCAAGTCTTTGATCCATTTTTAGTTTACTTTTGTGTATGTAGTTAGACAGTAATCCAGTTTCACTCTCTTACATGTAGCTGTCCAGTTTTGCCAATGCCTGATGTTGAAGAGGCTGTCATTTCCCCGTTGTATATCCATGGCTCCTTTATCATATATTAATTGACCATATATGTTTGGGTTAATTTCTGGACTCCCTATTCTGTTCCACTGATCTGTGGGTCTGTTCTTGTGCCAGTACCAAATAGTCCTGATTACTGTGGCTTTGTAGTAGAGCTTGAAGTCAGGTAGCATAATCACACCAGCTTTAGTCTTCCTTCTCAGGTTTGCTTTGGCTATTCTGGGTCTTTTGTGGTTCCATGTGAATTTTAGAACTATTTGTTCTAGTTTGCTGAAGAATGCTGTTGGTATTTTGATAGGGATTGCATTGAATTTGTACATTGCTTTAGGCAGAATGGCCATTTTGACAATATTAATTCCTCCTATGCATGAGCATGGTATATATTTCCATTTATTGGAGTCTTCTTTAATTTCTCTCATGGGTGTCTTGTAGTTTTCAGTGTATAATTCTTTCACCTCCTTGGTTAAGTTTATTCCTAGGTATTTTATTCTTTTTGATCCAATTGTGAATGAAATTCATTTCCTAATTTCTCTTTCTGTTAGTTCATCATTAGTATATAGGAATGCAACAGATTTCTGTGTGTTGATTTTGTATCCTGCAAATTTGTTGAATTCAGTTATTATTTCTAGTAATTTTGGGGTGGATTCCTTGGTGTTTTTTATGTGCAATATCATGTCATCTGCAAACACTGAGAGTTTGACTTTTCCTTACCAATCTGGATGCATTTTATTTCTTTGTGTTTTCTGATTGCCGTGGCTAGAACCTCCAGTACTATGTTGAATACAAGTGGGGAGAGTGGGCATCCTTGGCTTATTCCCAATCTTAAAGGAAAAGTTTTGCACTTCTCACTGTTAAGTATAAAGTTGGCTGTGGGTTTGTCATATATGGCCTTTACTATGTTGAGGTACTTACCCTCTATACCCATTTTGTTGAGAGTTTTTATCATGAATGGATGTTGAATTTTGTCAAATGCTTTTTCGGCATCTATGAAGATGTTCATGTGGTTTTTGTCCTTCTTTTTGTTGATGTGGTGGATGATGTTGATGGATTTTCAAATGTTACAACATCCTTGCATCCCTGGAATAAATCCTACTTGATCATGGTGGATGATCTTTCTTATGTATTTTTGAATTTTGTTTGCTAATATTTTGTTGAGTATTTTTGCATCTATGTTAATCAGGGATATTGGTGTGTGGTTTTCTTTTTTTGTGGTGTCTTTGCCTGATTTTGGTGTTAGAGTGATGCTGGCCTCATAGAATTAGTTTGGAAGTATTCCCTCCTACTTTTTGGAAAACTATGAGGATGGGTATTAGGTTTTCACTAAATGTTTGATGAAATTCAGCAGTGAAGCCATCTGGTCCAGGAGTTTTGTTCTTTTGTAGTTTTTTGGTTACCAGTTCAATTTCTTTGCTGGTAATTGGTCTGTTCAGATTTTCTGTTTCTTCCTGGGTCAGTCTTGGAAGGTTGTATTTTTCTAGAAAGTTGTCCATTTCTCCTAGGTTATCCAATTTGTTAGCATATAATTTTTCATAGTATTCTGTAATAATTCTTTGTATTTCTGTAATGTCCATAGTGATTTTTCCTTTCTCATTTCTGATTCTGTTTATGTGTGTAGACTCTTTTTTTCTTGATAAGTCTGGCTAATAGTTTATCAATTTCATTAATTTTTTTAAGCAACCAGCTCTTCCTGTCATTGATTCTTTCTGTTGTTTAATTCTTCTTGATTTTATTTATTTATGCTCTGATATTTATTATGTCCCTCCTTCTACTGTCTTTGGGCATCATTTGTTCTTCTTTTTCTAGTTTCATTAATTGTGAGGTTAGATTGTTCATTTGGGATTGTTATTCTTTCCTGAGGTAAGCCTGTATTGCAATATACTTCCTTCTTAGCACGGCCTTTACTGCGTCTCACAGATTTTTCAGGGTTGAGTTATTGTTGTCATTTGTCTCCCTATATTGCTTGGTCTCTGTTTTTGTTTGGTCATTAATCCACTGATTATTTAGGAGCATATTGTTAAGCCTCCATGTGTTTGTGGGCTTTTTTGTTTTCTTTGCATAATTTATTTCTAGTTTCATACCTTTGTGGTCTGAGAAACTTGTTGGTACTATTTCAATCCTTCTGAATTTACTGTGGCTCTTTTTGTGGCCTAGTTTGTGATCTATTCTGGAAAATGTTCCATGTGCACTTGAGAAGAATATGTGTCCTCTTGCTTCTGGTTGGAGTGTTCTTTAGATGTCTGTTAGATCCATGTGTTCTAATGTGTTGCTCAGTGCCTCTCTCTTCTTCCTTATTTTCTGTCTGATTGATATGTCTTTTGGAGTGAAATGGAGTGAATTTGTTTGTCTTTTGATTGTATTTGCATATTTTTATAATATATGTGGTTTGGGAGGAGGTTTCTGTCTCTCCTCTCATGCCACCATCTTTAAGCCCCTTTCTAGCTTCTTAGGTCTCCTTAAATGAAAGAATTGCATTCTATTTCCCCCTTTAATTCTGTTAGTATTTGTTTCACATTTGTAGGTGCTCCTGTGTTTGGTGCATAGATATTTATAACAGTTATATCCTCTTGTTGGACTCACCCCTTTATCATTATATAATGTCTTTCTTTTTCTCTTGTTACTTTCTTTCTTTTGAAGTCTATTTTGTCTGATACAAGTACTGCAATTCCTGCTTTTTGTCCCCTATTATTTGCATGAAATATCTTTTTCCATCCCTTCACTTTCAGTCTGTTTATGTGTTTGGGTTTGAAGTGAGTCTCTTGTAGGCAGCATATAGATGGGTCTTGTTTTTTTATCTGTTCAGAAACTCTGTGTCTTTTGATTGGTGCATTCAGACCATTTACATTTAGGGTGATTATCAATAGATATATACTTATTGCTTTTTTAGTCTTTAGATTCGTGGTTACCAAAGTTTCAAGGGTAACTTCTTTACTATCTAACAGTCTAACTTAAATCACTTAGTACACTATTACAAACACAATGTAAAAATTTTTTTTCTCCTTTTTCTTCCTTTCCCATTCTTTATATATTTGATATCATATTCGGTATTCTTTGTCTATCCCTTGACTGACTTTGGGGTATTTTATTTAATTTTGCATTTGCTTAGTGATTAATTGCTCTACTTCCTTTTTTGTGGTTTTATTTTTTCTGGTGACATTTGTTTAGCCTTGACTATTTTTCTGTAGCTCCATGAGCATGTTTATGATTTTTATTTTGAAATCTTTTTCGGGAAGATTGATGAGTTCATTTTCACTTGGTCCTCTTTCTGGTGTTTGTGGGATTTTGGTTTGAACCAGGTTCCTTTGATGTTTCATATTTGTATGTGGCACCATCTAGTGCCCAGAAGCTCTACTCTCTGGAGCTGCTCAGCCCCTGGAGTGATGGCGGGGGTCTCAGGTGAGCAGTGCTCATGCCTGCTGGGAGGAAAGAGCTCTTTCCTGCTTCCTGGATGCTGTGCATGCATTTACTACCAGGGCAGTGGCCCCAGTGCACTGGGAGGAGCCTCTATGCTATGCCCTTGTAGCTGCCATAGGCAGGGCCACCCTCTGGCTTGGCTTATGCAATGGCGGGGCAGCTGGTTTTCAAGCCAGGGAGAAGAAGCATCAGACAGCATATCACGGTTGGGAGCCTCAGAGCTATGTTGCTATCAGGGGAATGGAGCTCCTGAAGCTCTTGAAAGTTCTCAACTTTCTGTGCTGAGTTTGCTGGGACAATTCTGTCCACCTGTCCTATCCCTTAGCAGCAAGCTCTGTGCAGTCCTTGCCCCTTTACAGCCCTCTAACTGGTCAGAAGTCTCTCAGAGTGACTGCCTTTCTTTTGTCCCAAAGCAGCTCATTATGGGTACCTGTTCTCCACAAGCAACTGGAATCTCAGTCTGAGTAGTCTGCCTGTCTTAGCTTTCCAACCCCACTAATCTCCAGAACATCATGTAATGTAGGTTCATGCTACCAGAGCAGATCTCCAGGGCTGGATGTTAAGCAGTTCTCAGCCTCCACCCCTCCCTGTTCTGTTTCTCTTCCTACCACTGGTGAGCTGGGGTAGGAGAAGGGTTTGGGTTCGCCAGATCATGGCTTTTTTACTTTACCCTTTTCCATGAGGTCTGCTATTTTCCCCAGGTGTACGCCGTCTGTTGCAATGTTCTTTCCTGTTACTCTTTCAGGATTAGTTGTATTTGCTATATTTTTATAATATAGGTGGTTTGGAAGGAGGTTTCTGTCTCTCCTCTCATACTGCCATCTTTAAGCCCCTTCCTAGCTTCTTAGCACATTTTTAAGTGTGTGATACCGTATTGTTAACAATCCTTTTTTTGTTGTTAACTAATTCTTTTCTTTGGATATTTTGATTGCTATTAAGTGCCTGTCAAGGCTTGAATGTCTGGCATTTTCTTTCTTTCATTTACCTGAACAACTTTCTGCTCTCATTGTTTATGTGTTTAAAACTTCCGTCTCAGAGGTCGTTCATGTTTCCCTTATTTCTACATTTCCCTTGAGAGATAGCTCACTATAATTCAAGCAGTGGATGAAATTCTCATGTCACTTGTTCTCTAGTTCATTTTGTTTTCTCAATAGCCTTCTTTTAGTTACTTGAGGACAAGGTGCTCTCTCCCATCTGAGAGTTTTCATACATGTTACCTTTTCCTGGAAAGCTCTTCGTCCCATTTAAGAAACTAATTTCTGCTCACTGTTCAGGATGAGTCTTAAAAATAACTCTTCTAGAGAGCAATTCCTAGACTAGATTAAGATCCCTCCTTTATTATTTTCTCTTATAGCCTGCTGTGTTCATAGAATTTATCAAGATGCATAATTATGTACTTAAGTAAGTTTTTGTTTATTATTTATATTTCCCTACTTAATGGTGTAAGAGCAAATACAAATTAAAATAAGTGATTACAATTCTCCCTATTGAAAATAAGGAAGAGACTCCCCTCCCCTTTTTCTCTTTCAGATTTTTTTCCCTGTCCTTTCAAATGCATGTAAGTCATTTTAATGACTAAATACACCTTTTGACCGTCTCATAAGTCAGGAATATTTCCTCAAGTCCTGAGAGTCATCTCTTTGAAATGTGTTCATCAAAGAATATAATGCCCTATCTCTAGTTTCTTGGGAGTACATAAGCCTAAATTCACCTGGCATCTGACTCCAAAGGGCAAAACCTACCTTCAATCATAAAGAGAGCAAAAAATTAGCAATTTTATCTTGAGAACATTAATTTAATGTGTTGTATCTATTTAGCTATATAAAAGAAATTTCTTTCTGTCCTTGCAATCTTTTTAGCGAATTGCTTGTGATGCGCATTGCATTCTGATTTATTGTTTATTCAATAATAAAATTGCTTTCTTTGTCTGATCCCTTTGTGGAGAGGTTTTCTGGGTTGGAAGGAGATTTTGTTTACAATAATATTTCCCAAATAATGGTGAGCTCCATGAGAGCAGTGATGAGGTCTATTTGTTTATCACTGTATTCTCAGTGCATATACAGTGACCAGTCCAGAATATAAGTCAAATAGTTGTTAAATGAAAGAATGAATGAAAAATAATCTAGCAAGAGACTCAATTTATCTACTCTTCTGACAGGGCTGTTATGAGGACCAAATGGAGTCAGACCAACTAAGTCTTACTGAGAGCTTTGGTTCCATCATTATTTTGTAGTGTGATCAAGGATATGTTGCTTAAACTCACTGAGCTTGAATTTCCTTATCTAGAAAAGGAATAATAATAACACCTACTTCAGAAGAATATTGTGAGCATGAATTGATATAATACCTTTAAAATAAACAACAAGGGGCCTGTACATAAGGGGCAATAAATTCAGCTGGTTAACAGTCCATTATGACCATTTACTCCAAATAAATAAACATTTTTGTTGGCATCCAAGGATCACAAAGATAAGGACAGCAATAGATTGAAAAAGGTATGAAACATTGTCTATGGCATCTTGTCAGAAAATTTTATAATTACTACCCATGTCCTCAGGATTATTTGGGTTTTTTCATTAGGCAGACACTATGGAACTGCAGCTCTAACCCCAACCCTTCTCCCCACCTTTCCTCACTGATCTATGTGATAGCTCACTCAGCCAGGAGTTCAGAGTATAATATAAGGGTGATATATATCAGGGTGCCTTTTATTCATAGATAAGCAAAATACAAACTTACATTTTTAAATTCTTGCCTTTTCCTTTTTCTCTCCTGATCAATCTGTAGCTTCTTTCTGTGGATAATTCTGTGTCTTCCTATCCCAACTCAGGTAGAAAGGGCCTTATTCTTTCAAGTGGGTGAGCCCAGTAGAGTCGTTTGTGGATTTGCAATCATTTTAAATTTCCTTTAACACACTAGAATAAGTCATGCTATGATTTCACCGTCTTTCCCCACATCTCACATCCCCCACACCATACTCTGAACATCCTTAAGTAGATAAAACATGGTCAGAACAAAAATCATTAACTGCCATGGTTTTTGAATATTTTAGAAAGAAAGCTACAGAGTGGGATGTGTGTGTGTTTGTCTGTGTGTGTGGTGAGAGAAAGAGAAAAAAAAGAGTTACTCATGAAAGATAACTGAGCCAGGATTAAGAAAGCTGGCTTTCTCTACCGGGACTACTGTGTGTTATTATGTGAACTCAGGGTAATGACTTAATTTCTTCATCTATTTCTCATTATTAAAATTGGAGCTGACAATGCCTTTTGCACACTAGTTGCCTGCACCTACTGCAGCACTAGGCACAAATAGATCACTCATTAATATCTGTAGATTAATGGATTGATCCCTAAGGAAGTTATCTGTGGAAATGGTGAGGGTATCTAATATCCCTAGGATAAAAGCCTCCATTGCATTCATTGTATTGCACTATACCTTGTCATAGTACTGTCCTCAGAATTCAACATTTTCAGCATTTTAATTATGAATCCTCTAAGAATAGAAGTCATATTCTTTTCAACATTTTAGTTTATTAGGGAAGCACTATACTCAGAAGTCAGCTTAGGAAACCTGTACAAAGAAAATGGGAAGCTGAGATGCCTTTATGCTCAGCTGTAGGTATATATCTCACAGTGAGATGAAGTAATAATAGTGATTACCTTGTGTGACTTATGAGCTGATTCTGGTGGCAGATGCCAGAAAGAGTTCAACACATTATTAGAATAACTACATGGCTTCTATAACCATATTTACTGAACAGCAAATCACAACACAAGGTTCAACCAAGGATTTTTCCCGGTTTATACATATCTGTGAAAGTCTTCCAAAATTTTTCAGATTAAGTAATACTGCATTCTAATTTTAATTAATCCTTTTATTAAAAATAATAAAATTAAAGGATGTCTGGATTGTGTCCTGGGTAATTTGGAACTGATAGTTATCATGTGTATAACCAAGATGATTACTTTGAAGAAGACAACATTCACTGAAATGTAACAAAGCTTGTATGTTTATTTAAACACTAGTCTTGCTCTTTTATAGTCGTGCCTTTTATTAATATGTGTAACGTGCCATAAAAAGAGAATAATAATAAACTGAATCTGTTGTTTTTCTTCCCTTGAGTTAATTGATTGCCACAGCAGGTATTGATTACTTGTTCATCTGTATTTGAAAAGGGTAATTACTAATAGACTATGATACAGTTGTCATTCAACCACACCTCTACACACTAGCCAAAATGGCTTGCTGTATATCTGTAATTTGGCATAATAGTGATCTCTGGCCCTGAAGTTTCACAAAGGATCAATCCAATTTTTTCAGGAAGTAGGTATCCCAATTTCCCCTTGCCATTTACAAGAGCTACAGGACACCATTATCCCTGTGACAGTACTTCTTTTTGAACTACTGTACCTTTAAAGAAAATAAAAATATTGGCAACTCATTTCACTTTCTTATTTTAGAGGTCATAATTTTCTTGTTCTCAGCAGCATATTATATTTTTTTGCCTCTCAGGAGTCCTTGCTTCTCCGTGTGCCCTGGTAGTCCTGTGCGAAGCACTAGATTTCCTATTTTCAACAAGTCGAAGTCACAGCTGCTGATCCTGCTCATCCCTTTCTCTGACTACATACTAGCCTCAAGCCTGAGGGAGGTCGGGGAAGGATGGCTGAGAATTCACAGGCCAGAAGAAAGCATCTGGGCCTGCTTCTACCTTCCTTATGCTTACCAAATTCACAGGCCTCTCAGGACCATCCAGCCCCGGAACTACTGAATCAGTGGATGTTTGGGAGTTTTCCCAGATTCATCTTGAATAAAAGGGCTACTTTTCACACGTGAATTCACAGCACCAGCAGGCTGATCAAAGATACTACCCTCTCAAGTCTTCTTAAAATGGAAGAGATTTAGTTTATATCCAAATGATGAGTACCTTAGGGTATAAGGGAGTGGGCAAAATCAAATTATTATTTAATTATGTTATTACTTTCCACCAAAATAGAATTGAAAGGCCTACAAGTATTACTAGAAGAATGAAATATGAAATGTATATTATTGGCATACAAACTTAATTTTATTGTGATATCACATTGCCAATCAAATTGGAAACTCAGTCCTCAGTAAGTAGAAATGAAAACAAATTTTTTTTTCTGCAAAATTTTCTTCTGACGTTGGAAAAAAACCAATAGGATTCTTTTAGTTCTTTTTGCTAAGTCACTCTGTCCTCTTCTAATGCTGCCACACAAACAGCATTGCAAAGAACCTCTTGAAAAAAGAGGAGAGCAAAAGAGGGTATACTCTGAGACTGTGTTGCTATGTTAGCTCAAGATCGTTTGAAAATGAAAACCAAAGATTCAAGATAGGATTGGTGTGCTCATGGTCATTAGGAGGCTCCACATGCTTTGTTTCTACCTTGAAAATATCCCCTAGTTTCATCAGTTTTTTTGCTCACAATGTGTTGTTCCAGCACATTAAAACAATCACACATAAATGATAGTTTGTTCTTACCCTCTGGAGCCTAATTTGCTGTGTTTGCTCCCTAGTTTGCAAGAAGCCAGAACTGACTGAGAGATGTAAGACTGAAGTGCCAGTAGAATTGATTGCTATATAAATACCATATTTCTTTACTAAACACTGTACTCAAAAACTAAGTTGTTGATATAAAATATTCTCAGGTTGCATAGTGTTTCTAACCCTGAGACTGTGTACATGAGTATCTAAAAATGCTTTTGCGAGGTCGCGTAATTTTGTAATTCTCCCTAGACACATCCAGAGATTACCAAATTACTGGGTGGATGACAGTGTGGTATCATCGAAAGAATATAGACTTTTGACTCAGATAGCCTTTGGCATTTTACTCAGCTCATCTGCGTTTCCGTTTCCTTACGTGAAAAATGAATCACTGCTACTTCAAAGTGCTGGAGAGAAGATTAAAATAGAAAGTTTGAAAAATATCCAGCACACTGCTTGGCATGCCCTAGGTGTTCAAGAAAAGGTGCTTAGCTCATTATATGAAAACCTAACTTCTAGAACATTTTTAAATGTGCCTTTAAAAAGATTACAATTTTCATTTTCTACATGTTTTCTGGTTATAAACTGTATTTTATATTAATAGTCACTCTGATAGATAGGAGTGTATTTATTCTTATTTTGAAAATGAAAAGGCTGAGAACCCAATATGTACGCAACTTTCCCGAAGTAATCCAGTTAGCAAGTGGCAAAGACAGGGCTAAAATGCGGTTCTCTTTCTTCCCAGTCTACCGCTGCCTCAATGGTATAGAATAGCCATGAGTTCAGAGGAATTAAAACACAAGTGTAAAGGGAAAAAATAATTGTAACTGGAAATAGTTTTTATAATCACTCTGCAATTCCTAAGAAGAATTGATCCTAAGTTAGCTCTTTTTTGTGTGTGTCATTAATCTACAGTTACATGTGTAACATTATGGTTACTAAACTCCCCACTTCATCAGATCCCCCCCACTTACCCCATTACAGTCACTGTCCATCAGCGTAGTGAGATGCTATAGAATCACTACTTGTCTTCTCTGAGTTGTACAGCCGTCCCAGTGCCCCTCCAACATTATGTCTGCTAATCATAATGCCCCTTTTTCCCCCTTGTCCCTCCCTTCCCACCCATCCTCCCTAGTCCCTTTCCCTTTGGTAACTGTTAGTCCATTCTTGGGTTCTGTGAGTCTGCTGCTGTTTTTTCTTTCAGTTTTTTCTTTGCTCTTATGCTCCACATATGAGTGAAATCATTTGATACTTGTCTTTTTCCTCTTGGCTTATTTCACTGAGCATAATACCCTCTAGCTCCATCCATGTTGTTGCAAATGGTAGGCTTTGTTTTCTTCTTATGGCTGAATAATATTCCATTGTGTATATGTACCACCTCTTCTTTATCCGTTCATCTACTGATGGACACTTAGGTTGCTTCCATTTCTTGGCTATTGTAAATAGTGCTGCAATAAACATAGGGGTGCATCTGTCCTTTTCAAATTGGGCTGCTGCATTCTTGGGGTAAATTCCTAGGAGTGGAATTCCTGGGTCAAATGTTATTTCTATTTTGAGTTTTTTGAGGAACCTCCATACTGCTTTCCACAATGGTTGAACTAATTTGCAGTCCCACCAGCAGTGTAGGAGGGTTCCCTTTTCTCCACATCCTCGCCAACATTTGTTGTTGTTTGTGTTTTGGATGTTGTCCATCCTCACTGGTGTGAGGTGATATCTCATTGTGGTTTTAATCTGCATTTCTCTGATGATTAGCGATGTGGAGCATCTTTTCATGTGCCTGTTGGCCATCTGAATTTCTTCTTTGGAGAAGTATCTGTTCATGTCCTCTGCCCTTTTCTAAATTGGATTGTTTGCTTTTTGTTTGTTGAGGTGCCTGAGTTCTTTATATATTTTGGATGTCAACCTCTTATCGGATATGTCATTTATGAATATATTCTCCCATACTGTAGGATGTCTTTTTGTTCTACTGATGGTTTCCTTTGCTGTACAGAAGGTTTTCAGCTTGATATAGTCCCACTTGTTCATTTTTGCTTTTGCTTCCCTTGCCCGGGGAGATATGTTCATATATGTTCATGAAGAACTCATTCATCTTTATGTCCAAGAGATTTTTGCGTACTTTTTTTTCTAAGAGTTTTATGGTTTCATGACTTACATTCAGGTCTTTGATCCATTTTGAGTTTACTTTTGTGTATGGGGTTAGACAGTAGTCCAGTTGCATTCTCTTACATGTAGCTGTCCATTTTTTCCAACACTAGCTGCTGAAGAGGCTGTCATCTCCCCATTGTATATCCAAGGCTCATTTATCATATATTAATTAATGGTATATGTTTGGGTTAATGTTTGGATATTCTATTCTGTTTGACAGGTCTGTGGGACTGTTCTTGTTTCATTACAAAATTGTCTTGATTACTGAAGTTTTGTAGAAGAGCTTGAAGTCTGGGAGCATAATTCCCCCTGTTTTACTCTTCCTTCTCAGTATTGCTTTTGTTATTCAGGGTCTTTTGTGGTTCCATATGAATTTTAGAACTATTCCAGTTCATTGAAGAATGCTGTTGGTATTTTGATAGGGATTGCATTGAATCTGTAGATTGCTTTAGGTAGTATAGCCGTTTTGACAATATTTTTTCTTCCTAGCCAAGAGCATGGGATGAATTTCCATTTATTAGTGTACTCTTTAATTTCTCTTAGGCGTGTCTTGTACTTTTCAGGGTATAGGTCTTTCACTTCCTTCAGTAGGTTTATTCCTGGTATTTTATACTTTTTGATGCAATTGTGAATGGAATTGTTTTCCTCATTTCTCTTTCTGCTAGTTCATCTTTAGTGTATAGGAAAGCAACAAATTTCTGTGTGTTAGTTTTGTATCCTACAACTTTGCTGAATTCAGATATTAGTTCTAGTAGTTTTGGAGTGGAGTCTTTAGGGTTTTTTATGTACAATATCATGTCATCTGTAAATAGTGACAATTTGACTTCTTTTTACCAATCTGCATGCCTTGTATTTCTTTGTTTTGTCTTATTCCCGTGGCTAGGACCTCTAGTACTATGTTGAATAACAGTGGGGAGAGTGGACATCCCTGTCTTGTTCCTGATCTTAGATGAAAAGCTTTCAGCTTTTTGTTGTTATGTATGATGTTGGCTGTGGGTTTGTCATATACAGCCTTTATGATGTTGAGATACTTGCCCTCTATACCCATTTTGTTGAGAGTGTTTATCATGAATGGATGTTGAATTTTGTCAAATGCTTTTGCAGCACCTATGGAGTTGATGATGTGGTTTTTCTTCTTCTTTTTGTTGATGTGGCGGATGATGTTGATGGATTTTCGAATATTGTACCATCCTTGCGTTCCTGAGATGAATCCCACTTGATCATGGTGTATGATCTTCTTGATGTATTTTCGAATTCGGTTTGCTAGTATTTTGTTGAGTGTTTTTGCATATATGTTCATCAGGGTATTGGTCTGTAATTTTCTTTTTTGGTGAGGTCTTTGCCCGGTTTTGGTGTTAGAGTGATGCTGGCTTCATAGAATGAGTTTGGAAGTATTCCCTCCTCTTCTATTTTTTGGAAAATTTTAAGGAGAATGGTTATTATTTCTTCTCTGTATGTCTGGTAAAATTCAGAGGTGAATCCATCTGGCCCAGGGGTTCTGTTCTTAGGTAGTTTTTTGGTTACTAATTCAATTTCTTTGCTGGTAATTGGTCTGTTTGGTTTTTCTGTTTCTTGCTTGGTCATTCTTGGAAGGTTGTATTTTTCTAGGAAGTTGTTCATTTCTTCTAGGTTATCCAGCTTGTTAGCATATAGATTTTCATAGTATTCTCTTACAATTTTTTGTATTTCTGTGGGGTCCGTCGTGATTTTTCCTTTCTCATTTCTGATTCTGTTTATGTGTGTAAATTCTCTTTTTCTCTTATAATTCTGGCTAGGGGTTTATCTATTTTTTTTATTTTTTTCAATAAACAGTTCTTGTTTTCATTGATTTTTTTCTATTGTTTTATTCTTCTCAATTTTACTTATTTGTTCTCTGATCTTTATTATGTTTCTCCTTCTGGTGACTTTGGGCCTCATTTGTTCTTCTTTTTCCAATTTCAATAATTGTGTCTTTAAACTATTCATTTGGGATTGTTCTTCCTTCTTTAAATAGGCCTGGATTGCAATATACTTTACTCTTAGAACTGCCTTTGCTGTATCCCACAGAAGTTGCGGCTTTGTGCTGTTGTTGTCATTTGTCTCCATATATTGCTTGATCTCTGTTTTAATTTGGTCGTTGACCCATTGGTTATTTAGGATCATGTTATTAAGCCTCCATGTATTTGTAAGCCTTTTTGTTTTCTTTGTTAAATTTATTTCTAGTTTTATACCTTTGTGATATGAGAAGTTGGTTGGTAGAATTTCAATATATTTGAATTTACTGAGGTTCTTTTTGTGGCTTATTATATGGTCTATTCTGGAAAATGTTCCATGTGCACTTGAGAGGAATGTGTATCCTGCTGCATTTGGGTGTGGAGTTCCGTAGATGTCTGTTAGGTCCATCTGTTCTAGTGTGTTGTTCAGTGCTTCTGTGTCTTTACTTATTTTCTGTCTGGTTGATCTGTCCTTTGGAGTGAGTGGTGTGTTGAAGTCTCCTAAAATGTTTGCATTGCTTTCTGTTTCCTCCTTTAAATCTGTTAGTATTTGTTTCACATGTGTCGGCGCTCCTGTGTTGGGTGCATATATATTTATAATGGTTACATCCTCTTATTGGACTGACCCCTTTGCCATTATATAATGTCCTTCTTTATCTTTTGCTTTCTTCGTTTTGAAGTCTATTTTGTCTGATACAAGTACTGCAACACCTGCTTTTTTCTCCTTGTTGTTTGCATAAAATATCTTTTTCCATCCCTTCACTTTTAGTCTGTGTATATCTTTGAGGTGAGTCTCTTGTAAGCAGCATATAGATGGGTCTTGCTTTTTTATCCATTCTGTTACTCTGTGTCTTTTGATTGGTGCATTCAGTCCATTTACATTTTGGGTGATTATCGATAGATATGTACTTATTGCCATTGCTGGCTTTAGATTCGTGGTTACCAAAGGTTCAAGGGTTGCTTCTTTACTATCTAACAATCTAACTTAACTTTCTTGTTAAGTTATTGTAAACACAGTCTGATGTTTCTTTATTTCTCTCCCTTCTTATTCCTCCTCCTCCATTCTTTCTATAATAGGTGTTTTATTCTTTGCCTTTAGTTAGTATTTGGATGGTCTGCTTTCTTTGCTATGATTTTATTTTCTCTGGTGACATCTTTTTAGCCTTAGGAGTGCTTCCATCTAGAGCAGTCCCTTTAAGATATCCTGTAGATGTGTTTTATGGGAGGCAAATTCCCTCAGCTTTCACTTGTCTGGGAATGTTTAATCCCTCCCTCAAATTTAAATAATAATCGTGCTGGATACAATATTCTTGGTTTGAGGCCCTTCTGTTTCATTATGTTAAATATATCATGCCATTCTCTTCTGACCTGTAAGGTTTCTGTTGAGAAGTCTGATGATAGTCTGATGGGTTTTCCTTTGTAGGTGATCTTTTTTCTCTCTCTGGCTGCCTTTAATACTCTGTCCTTATCTTTGATCTTTGCCATTTTAATTATTATGTGTCTTGGCGTTGTCTTCCTTGAGTCCCTTGTGTTGGGAGATCTGTGGGCTTCCGTGGACTGAGAAACTGTTTCTTGCCCCAGCTTGTGGTTTTTTCAGCAATTATTTCTTCAAAGACACTTTCTATCCTTTTTTCTCTCTCTTCTTCTGGTACTCCAATAATGCGAATATTGTTCCATTTGGCTTGGTCACACAGATCTCTTAATATTCTTTCATTCTTATAGATCCTTTTATCTCTCTCTGCCTCAGCTTCTCTGTATTCCTGTTCTCTGATTTATATTCCATTAACAGTCCCTTGCACCTCGTCTATTCTGCTCTTAAGCCCATCAATCGCTTGTTGGATTTCTACATTGTCTTTCCTCACTTCCTCTCTTAGCTCTTGCATATTTCTCTGTCGATCCATCACCATGGTTATGACTTTTATTCTGAGTTCTTTTTCAGGAAAATTGTATAAATCTGTCCCATCAGTCACTCTCTCTGGGGTTGTCTGGGTAATCTTTGTCTGTACCATATTCCTCTGTCTTTTCATGGTGATGGAAGTGGTCGCTGGTAGGTGCCACATGTGTCAGCTGGAAGAACAAAGTCCCTTCCTGCTTGTTGTTCTCCTTGCCCTTCCCTGGGGCCTGAGCTGGTTTCTCGCCCACTGGGAAGCAGTCTCTGGGATAATCCCCAGAGCTGCCTGTGTGCGGGATCACCCCAAGCTTAGCCTATAGCACTGCGGGGGTTTGAAGTCTCGCTGGGTGCTTTGTGGTCCCCTTGGTGCTTTCCAGCCCTTGATGTGGGCTCTGCAGTCCTTCCCTCTTACCTGCATGCCTGCTGGAAGTATATTCTAGGAGGATGCTGTGGGCGGGGACGCTCCTCCACTGTTCTGCAGCAGTGGAGGCTCCCGTACCCTTTGTGGTGCTGGCCAGTTGGCAGGGAACGAATGGCAGGCTGCTGACCACTGTGGGAAGCCTAGGCATGGCTGCCTTGCCCAGCTGCTGGCCAGGTGGTACAAAATTCCCCAAGACTCCCAGCCTGCTGGGCTGAGTGTGCTGGGTTGATTTTGTTCTGCTGTTGGGCCCTTGTCTTTTTAAGACTTTAACCAAACAAAAAAAACAAAAAAACAAAAAAACAAAACACAGCAAAAACGCCCGTTTTTCTTTTGTCCCGGGGATCCCGCTGAGGGGACCCGCTTGTTGTCTCAGACTCAGATCCTGCACTTCTATTTCTCTAATCTCCGATACACCACATGATGTGTGTCAGTGCTCACGGCGCATTTCACCAGGGCTGAGTATTTGGCAGGCCTGTGCTTCCACTCCCTCCCCGCTCTGAATCTTTTCCTCCCGCCAGTGAGCTGGGGTCAGGAAGTGCTCGTTACCGCCGGGTCATGGCTTTGTATCTTACCCGCTTCATGAGGCACTGAGTTCTCGCAGGTGTAGCTGTAGCCTGGCTGTTGTACTGTATCTTCTGGTCTCTTTTTTACGAAGTTCTTTTGTTGTATTTTCACAAATATATATGGTTTT